>WOGL01000025.1:0-24809 GCA_015342145.1 Leptinotarsa rubiginosa | reverse complement strand
GACATCTGAGGAGGATTGATGTACATATTTCTACAATAACTTTTCTCTGGTCTCAAATGCAAGTCGCCAAACTCCGGATGTTATGCAAAATAATAGTGGTATTCAAAACAATGTTTTCATTAATGAATCATTTCATTATTCATCTTTGTCACTGAGAAATCAGTTTGTTATTTTTGCGATAAAGATAATAATGATAGCATATACTTACACTTGTTATTGCTACTTCGGATATGAAAGTCCCAAAGCCTTCATTCAACCACAAGTCCGACCACCAATCCATCGTCACGAGATTCCCGAACCACTGATGGGCCAGCTCATGGGCAATTTTGGCCATTATGAAACTTCTTGTTTTTATACTATTAGACATTGGGTCGAAAAGAATTGACGACTTTCTGGAAAATATAATTTTTTATGCCGAATTCACAGAAAAGGATGTTTATGAGCGGACTAGAGTGAGAAGCTGAATCTAATTCGATGATGTCGATTCGGTTAGCAGATCGTGTGCTTTTGTTCTAGTGTGAGGAAAGTATTTTCTTCGGGTTCATTTCACGTCAGAGGTTCCAATTACACCTGTCAAATTAGAATGAGAAGGTACTGATATACATGGCACTTGTTGACTTGAAAAAAGTGCCAGTACCTTGAACATATTATTACTAGCTCAATGTCGTGTTATTTGAGTTGAATTAACTTTTCATAGTGTTTGGGATGCACGAAGTCAGGCCATACCAACACAATTAGTGTTACCAAGTCATTTTCATGTTGAGCAGTAATTTTGTGTCAAAAGAAAACAAAAGTTCGATACAAAAACAGTACAAAATATATGAATGAGTGTTAAGTGACTTTCGCATTTATAAGTATGGATTACAGTATAAACAGAAGCAATTACCTGAAGGAGATCAAACCCCAATTTTCCATGGCAGCCTTACCAAAGTTGGGAACTGCCAACATATCTAGTTTAGGCAGCGGATATTTCATTCCAAAAAAGTCCTCCATAAACTCCATCACCTCCAGGGTGATGTCCAGAGCGTACTGTGCCATGCTAAGGTCTCCTTCAGGTGCCCAAACTTTGACCACTGTATCGAGATCGGTGGCGTTGGGAGAAATACTCTTCATGTCGCTAATGGTGAAGCCGACGAGGTACGTCGACATTGGAGGAGTTGCATGGAAGTGGTCCCACACCCAGTCTAATGTTCCGTTACTGAAAAATCCATGTCTCTCAACACAGTGATTTTTCGAACTATCTCAATATACGTACATTGGTTCTGTTTCTTTCAGGGGCATATTGGATAAAACCGTCATGTTCGTTCTTCTTGCCACGCTAATTTCGAAGGGAGCCTTGAAATTTGGTTCATCGAAACATGGAAACACTCTTCTAGCGTACACCGGTTGGAAATGGGTTGTGGCCAACCATCTGGAATATCAGCAAACAAATCGAAATTGATTTTCAGCTATAATAGCCTGTATTATATGTTATGAACAGATCAAGTCAAATCAAAAGATAAATGCTTCTCATCGACAAAGTCTTATGAGTATTGTAATAAGTAATAATTCTAATGGCTAAAAAATCTATATATAAAAAACATATCGAAACATAAAAATACAAAACGTTTTTCCGACACAACTTTATAAAACTTTTGTCCACAACTTTGATGAGCACCTTTTAATCCGGATACTTTTTCATTTTGAGAAACTTCATCCAATTCTTATTGTGATAAGTATTTTTCTACTCGTGTTAGGAATCGCACGTTAAAAGGTAAGACCTCGTTAACGGAAAAACAGATTTTAAACAGATTTATTTTAACTCGACAAGAAAACCAGTATATGGAAGACTCTCCAAATACTGAATTTATTCTATTATTAATTTTTACATGTAATTCGTTAACAAACATTCGAAAAATCAGCAAGTCAAACTCGAAATGTTCTCACACAACTTACTTTTCTTTTCCGGACAAATCTTTATAGCTCGTCTTATACAAGCCCACCAGGTTGTCTAGAATATCCCCGGAATATTTGATGTCAATTGTATATGTTTCCCCTGAAAGAAGGGGATCACTCACAGATATCTTCAGTTTCAGGTGTTTGTTGTCTCTGACAACGCTCTCCAATCCCAAATAAACTTGCTCTGTTTGAATGACTATTTTTTCGGTGGAAGGCTCCACGACGGGTAATTCGGTGGTTTCGATTTCAATGTCTTCCATGTTTGAAGCATTTGCAGGGGTGCTTGCTGTAGGAGTGAGGGTGGTTGCTGGGGAAGCGGAGGCTTCTGTGGAGTTGTCATCTTCGAGTGCTTGAGTCAGGTTGATTGGTTTTTCGGTTTCCTTCTCTGAGACGACTTCTCTCCGCGATATATTGTGACCTCCAGTTTTTGTTTCATTAAGCGTCAACGCTTCTGCATTTATTTCTACCTGAAAATAATAGTTTTTTTTTGTATCATTAGAAACGCGAGCCAAAAAAGAAAAAGTCGACGGCAACAGTGAATATTGTTGGAAATATTTGAAAACAATTTTCTGATAATTAAGAACTTGATCTTTTGAAGATTGTGGAAGGTGAAGGTCGATAAAAAACTGATTTATCTCCACAAAAAACGATTTTCGTTCAAGGAAGGTTTCAATAATTAGTTTACATCTCCTTATTGTGCAAACATGGTTAGTGAAACACTTGTCAAAAATAATAATACGGTTCTGATACGTAGAAAAAGTGTTGAAATGCAAAGAAAAAAATGTACACAGAACCAATGGAGAAAAAAGTGAATATAACATAGGCTTGAAAAAAGTTCAGGAAACCAAAACCGGCAGAATATAAAAAATGGTTTAGTATTAAAGATCAAAACGATCGTTCTAAAATTTAAACTGAAAATTTCAAATTGCCATTGTATATGTTACATAATTTTAGGTGAATGGAAAAAATGCATTTAATCTTAATGTACCCACAACTGTGAAGTATTTTATATAATTTTTATGGAATTCACTTACGTATTTTGTTGTATAAATCCGAATATTAGAGTCCGTTATATTCAAATCATCCCAGTGCAGTACAATTCTGTCGGTAGTTTGTGTACAGTTCACCTGGATCTGGACGTGTCCTGTGAAAGTGAAATTATTTTCGTTATTTTCGTCCAACAGAGGGTACACTCGAAGTCTGTAGTAAATCGGATACAGGAATTTTGGGAGTCTCAATTCTTCTTGTGGTTTTTCTTCATTCAATGTATCATTGAGGAGTTGCTCGATGTCATTTGATTCGATTATGATCTGAAAGCAGAATGCAATATACTCTAAAATGACTTCGGCCAAAATAGCAATAATAAGGAATGTCACGATTTTATGAGAGTAGATGTTTCACAAGTATTTACTCCCACTGGCAAAAGATAAAGCGCAGAATACTGTTGAAGAATTGCTAATTCAACTATATGATGAACAATGCTGGGAAGATTGTCTAAATAAAATATAATATCAAAATAATGTATTAACACGTAATGTTTTTCTGGAAAAATCAATTCTAATTTAAACAATGTTATAATGATTTTTTCAACAAATTTGAATTTTTATTCTTGTAGCCTAACTTGATGACTTTGAAAATATATTTCCTATTATGCAAATCAGATGCAAACTCTTAAGAAAATTAAAACTATTCAATTTCATTTCTAGTTTTTTGTGGGTCAATGTTAACATAGTAGATGCTCATCGAGTTGCTTCTTCATTATGTAACGTCCTAAATCAACGTTATTCTAATCGTCCAATGGTTGCACTTATAAGAAAATGATTGAATCATTGGAAATTGTATATAATTGACATTTTAATTAGACGCCTCCATAATGAATACTTGCAAGAATTATGAGATGCATCGAAGCGTGTGAAATTCATCTTGTCTGAAAAAGTGCAAAAGTTACACTTGGTTTACGGAAAATTCATTTCAATCCATAGGGAACATAAATTATACAGAGAAACTACAGAAACTGAAATTGAATGAGAAATTAACCTAAACCATTATTAGCTAATACACGATTGGAAATAAACGACATGCGACAAATTTTCTCTGTGTTCAGAAATAGATTGTTATATCAAAATTAGTTTTGAACTATTTTCTTATACGTTCGAGCTCTAATTTTGACTTATTCCATGTTGTTCCTTCATAAATAATATCGGTGCTTATTGTTACCCTCGTATACTTCAGTGTTAACAGATTATTAAGTATGTGATAAAAAGCAAGGGGCCCAAAACAGTTTCCTGAGGTATTCTATAGATAATTTATTTCCGCCGTCTTGTACACGTTTTATGACTACATAAGTAATGTGATATACATTATCTACAACTATCAGATTTCAAGAAGAAAATACGGAAAGTATCTACTTCTATTATTTTTTCTTGCGAAGGTCAAAGTTAAATTTATTTGATAATTTGGAACTAACGATAAACCATTACTATTCGTTAGTATATATTGAAGATATCTACAGCCATGCTTGGAAGTTAAAAGTATGCGATAACGATAATTAGTCACAAAGTAATTAATATAAACAAAACACGTAGGTACTGAATAGAAAAATGGTGGTCGTGTCACGTATCGAACAAACACGTTTGTTCAAATGAACAATCAATATTTCCGTATTCATCAATGAATATTGAACTAACTCGAAATTGTTAGTTCAGATTGAGTGATCTCAATTTCCGGTATGTTTACACAAACACGCATACATTTCAAATGCATGCATACATGCATGCATACACTCGATGAGAAACTAAAAATTCAAATTTAAATACAGATTATCTAGGATACATAAACAGTGTTAACACCGATCATCCACTGAATTCATTTTGTCTACATTTCTCATTTTGCTTGTCCCATTTTGAAAGTTTCAGTAATTTTGCACTAAAGATGTTGTATTAAGTTAGATTTCGCTGGAATTTGGATACCTTACAACCTTTAAGTAGTTGACCTTCCGGTACTTGTTGACTGAGATGAATTCGTAATTCAAGAAATGTAAGAATGCAATTTTTTCAATAGAAAAGTGCAATAATTTGTCGTGAAGTGAAACCAAAGTACAAAATTTTCGACAATTCGACCTCCTTTTAAGGTGAAATCGGCGCTCTCTGGCATATATTCTACGCATAGATCGACGAATAATAAATAAAATAGTGAATTTTGCATCTCATTTGCATTGTAATGTTGTAAAAACCTTAGAAACTTGAGTATCCATAATATAATGAGGTTTCACGTGATGACTTTGATATGCTGTATATTTCAATGACTAATATCGTTATTATTATATAATGAATTCAAAGACCGTGACATCACATTGAAATTCTATAGTAATCTGTTGATGTTCTCTCTATTCGAGTTTGGATGATGATGGATCTCCATTTTTTCAATAAACAAGTTTTAATAATCACAGTAGTTATATTCAAAATAAATGAAGATCATTGTATTTCTCTATGAGTACAAAGTATTGTACGTGAAATTGATTTAATGATTCACGAGTAATAAAATTTTCAAGATCATTTAAAATTGACTTCTCATCGAGGCAGGTCGTATCAGATTAATCTGTTCCACTGGGAAAATAACCTCAACATCGTTCTCTAGGTCATTTTTTCAATTAGACAACTTATTCGAGAGATACATTTTGAAACGGAAAATCATATTTGAGCGAGTGAGTTTGAGACGCTTGGCGGTATTAAAAAATCATATTTCGTTATTTCACCCTACTGAAGGGGTTATTTGTTGAAAAATAGAGAAAAAGGTTTCACCCCCAATAACTCTCTCAAAATTGAAATTATTCTCATTCTAGACAATATGGAGTGACACTTACTGTCTGACTTTCAGTTTTTGGTCCATAGTAGTACATGAGGAGAACCACTGTGATCAGCGATGCCAAGGCAAAAACTACAAAAGCAATAGCCTTCTTGGTAGTAACAAAACATCCTCCGTTTCTGTTGTATTGCAAGATGGTTTCATCCGAGAGGAACTCCAATCTGTTGGAATGGTAGCCGCCTCGACCCATTTTTTATTTCTGAAAAATATGAAGTACGTTTAATTATGTCAAAAATCTTCGACCTTGTATTTTTTAAGAATGTGAACAATGAAACTGTAAAACTGTAACCTCTGACATAAAGTGAATCTATCGACCTCAAAACTAACTATAAAAATATATTCTCGACGCAATTGGATTCATCAGAAGATTTAATCTTCACTTGTTAATGGAGAAATGAAAGTGATTTATTAACCGAATTAGCAATTAATAGTAAATAAAATTGAAAAATATAGGTTGGTTTAATATTATATTCGCAAGATTCAATTCGATTTGGGCTGACCTTTTCAGAACTCTTGAATGTACTTACGTATTTTTTTAATAACTGCAGATGTTACTTTATTTCACTTTAATCATTCGAAACACTTTGAAATTCTAGGTAAACAAATATTAGCAAATAAGAAGTTGCCTTTTTGAATAGATTGAAATACACGAGGTGATTAATTTGAAAACAACGTGCACTTATACACATGTTTATCGTTTGTCCGAGCATGCCAGTCATTTGGAAATATCGCAAAGTTTATGGAACAAGATATCTGGGTATTTCTTCTTGTGTGAATAACTCTGTTACTGGAATTTTCGTCGCAAGAATACTCCCGCTACGTACGTGGAATTCCTGTTGCCGCGGGTGACAGTGAACAACCTTCAACAAGTGACTAATGAAATATAAATAAAATACATGTTTTAAATTTGTCCATTAAATCAGTTATTGTTATCTTTCCAATGTTTGTTATGGATTTTTTCTTCACAGGAGGTTCCAGTTCTAGTTTTCAGAAAAATATTAAAATATATAAGTTTAGCTATTTGCTCTTTGACAAGGCACTCTTGGTGCAAGAAACACTTTATTGTGAGAATTTCACTAAGCAATGAAAAAATTTCTAGAATAGTTTAAATAGTTTTTGAGTCACCACTACAAACAAATAAATAAACAAGTATTTTGTCTTTATAATATTAGCATAGACTTATTCGGTTTCATAATTAATCCAATTCGAATAATATTTTTGTGAATTTTTTTTCAATGAGGATATTTTATTGAGAAAGAGTTTATCATAGTGAAGTAGCTAATGACCTCTTATTATCAGGTACGTATGAAAATAATTTCTTGAATATATTTATTTCAATTACCATTTGACATCACTCGTTTCTCTAGAACTGCCGAAACTAGCGATATAGCAGCCCAATATTCGAACAAACTTTCTATTTGCCATACCCATTAGAATGTTCAATTCTACATTTTTATGAATGGATGGTTCAGGATGAAATCTAGTTTGTCTTACCTACGATCAAACGTGTAAATAAATGTCAAGGACATCGTTTGATTGAGTGAGAAAAATATTAATATGGCAATAAATTATATGAGGCAATTTCAGCAGCTTCTTTCATTTCTGGCATCGCATTTTCATTTTCTGAATCCATTTTCTTTTTGAATACACTGTCACGTTTTCTAAAAACACTTTATGAAACACTTTTATGAAAATCTCACAATAAAGTGTTTTTAGAATACGTTAGTTATGGATTTTCATCAAGTATCGGCCGATTCCATTATATATCACTGTCACGTTACTTGGTGAAAATCAATAACAGTATTCATCGTTATATCGATGGTTAATGAATTGGAAGAGTAGTGATGAAAAGTAGTGAATAATGATTTCAATTTCAAGAGAAAATTAATAGAAAAAAATGTAGTGGACAAACAATTCACGTCAGAGATTTCAATTCTACCTATCAAATCAAACTGTTATAAAAATCTCAATGAGCTCCGCGAAAATGTCAGTTTGTTTGAATTTTCGAATTTTGAATGTTATGCTATAGACCTGAGGTTGTTGCGATCATCTGGTTCAGTTTGTAAATCATGTTTTGAAAAGTTCATCAAAAAGATCTGACGGTTTATATCGGGAGACCTTGGCAGTCATTTATTGAATTTCTTCATCAGATATTAAATGAATATTACTGGAGTTTTATCCCAACACCAAATCGTAATTTTTAACATCTCGATACGTGTTATGATAACCAAGTGATAATCCTCAAGAGGAACATGAGTTCAATCGTGTGGAGATGTTAAAACTAACGGTTTGGTGTCGGGATAAAACTCCAGAAATATTCATTACTACTCCAAAAGTTCCAAACAGTGATCACAAGTCATCAGATATTGCCTGACATCTCTATCACAAAAGGAAGGAGCACCATCGTGTTGAAATCATCAATGGAAAGCAGTTCAAATATTCAATGAACAATTATTCATGTCCAAGTATACTATATTTTGAGTTTGATTTTGTCGGCAGCAATGTGGGATTTTCTTGACCAATTTCGACAATTTTGTCTCATGACAATGTTCATTCATCAGAAAACATTACATCGTTTAATTGGTAGAATACAATATTTTATTGATTGGTAGTTTATTTAATAGTAATATCCATGCTCTAGTTTAGGCTCTTCGACACAGTTCTAACTGGTATTGGATCATGATAGCATAGTTGTTGAGTTTTATTATCAACCTGTTTACTTGATAAGTTCGATAGAAAATACTAACAATGTGTGTATTAAGAATCCTCCACAAAATCAATTGAAACCGATGAATCATCGACATGAGCCTTCCATGTCAAACAAATCGCGTTTTGGTAGATTCGGACGTTGAGGCTTGGAAAAGGTAGTGGGGAAAAGAGCCGACCCTTGTTGGTGACAGTTTACAAATATTGGTAAGGTGAGGTTGCTTTTTCGAGATGTTTTTACAAATTTTCCGAAACATTGTATCCACTGTTATATGGACTCAACGATTTTCCTTCTTCCTCAGATTAGATTTCACATAGATTTGAGGAGTTGCAACATATATGACACCTGGAATAAAGAATTCGATGAAAAAAGGTAAACCGGCGGTATGTCAAAACTGGTGACAAAAACGAATTAGAAGATCAGTAGCTTGAACTTGGTGATGATGATAGAGATAAATATGATATGCATCTACTAATAGACGAACTAGGTCCAAAAGTCAAAAACAATCACTCCGAATACCATATCGCTACTTGATACCTATGTCGGGTGTTTTTATTTTGAAGTAATATCTCATCAGCTACTCAACTCGAGAATCATAGAGATCTACTGAAGATAGCTTACCCTTAAGCAGATCCCGTTGTCACTGAAACGACATATTCCTCACCAACAAATGTATAAAATTCGCGCACAAAGTACCCAATCGAATGTTCGTTGGCGACTAGGTACTACCGCGAAATCGAGGTACCTGAATAATGGAACTATCGAGCCGTGGTAAACACTTAACAATCCGGTGTTTTTCTATCACAACTAAAAACAACTTTTTTTCGGAGATCAGTTCAACTGCGCTGCAGTGATTAGTCTTCCAATGTCTCTGTCCAATGTTAGTCGCCACCTGATCGAGAAATGGTATGCAATAACGAATAAAAATCTATCGATAGGAATACATTCGGCATATTAATGTTACATAATATGTTGCATTGAAAAATAATGATCGTGTGTTTGATGGGAGATGGGGTACCCTTGAAATCTCTAGTTGTTAGATGTGGTTCTCTCACATTCTCGACATTATTTCAGAATTTTAAACTGCTGCTGCCGACCACGATTGTTAATTACTATTGTAGCCATGCTGAATGAATATTCAGCCAACCGTGACGAATTGTCACCGTGCTTTATACAGTGTGACCGGTACAGTCTACGTAATATGGATTTTTTTTATCAATAACTTTATTCAAAAATTGTCTCTGACGTCAGTTGACCTAACCTGTAATAACCTAACCTAACCTAAAATAAATTGGTTAAAAAAACATTTTTAAGGCAAGCTTTCATTGTTCATGTTTTTATGTAACTTAATAAATTGATGGGTTTGATTCAATTTGAAGTTTATTTGGTTCTTTTCGAAGCATGTCGCTCCGTACAATATTTGTTCGAGTATCACCAAATCCCTAAACTTTGCCTTCGAAATTGGTGCGGCAGCCATCTTCATTTGATATTTATATCATGAAAGTGCATACAAAAATAATCCACCATCTTTGGGGGTTTCCCATATTTGATTCCCTTTCTTTTGATATCCATCTCATGGAGGTTCATAAAAAAAAAACTAGTCCACCATTTTAGGCGATCTGCCATATCTATTGAAAACACTTTTTCACACCAGAACAATAAATCATTACCAATTTTGCAATTAACATCTAATTACACATGATCCCATCTTGACAAAAAAGGCATTGAAATTTTTTGTGGAATATTTTCAGTGATAGAGAACACAAATAACATCTTTTAGTATAGTGAGTTGCCTATACGATTACAGTAAAATAATAATCATGATGTGAAAGTTTTTATCCAAAGCAAATAATATAACTGTTTAAATTAAAAAGGGTATATTTTTAGGAGAGATACATTTTTTTTGGAAAAAAAGGTTTTGGCTTTCTACGTCTCCATCTTTATACAAAAAAAAATGTAGGAATCTCCCAAAGAAAGGAAAAAAGCAATTAATGTCAAAATAAACTCTTGACATGATCTACATATCTTTGTGAAGAGTTTATTTTTTAAGTAATGGGTTTCTTCCTTTCTCAGTAGATATTTACATTTTTTTGCATAAACATAGAGAAGTAGAAAGCCAAAACATTTATTTCCCAAAACAAAAATAAAATATTATTATTTTTTGCATGCAGTTTTGACGGAGGACATTTTCAAACTAATACAATAAAATGTCCTTGTAGGACGAAACTGCAGTAACGTTAGATACAAATACAAGTGGTATAAAAACATAGAAAGTTTTAATTATCATTTTTCATGATGAATTCTTACCACGTAGTGACGGCTACATCCATCAATTTAATGATAAAAGTAATGTAAGTAATGTTTGGAAATGCAAATGCTTCTCAAATAATGTGATTGTCGTTTCATAGCACTCAGAAGTGAAAACAAAACACACACTTTCAAAGAAACTGTAATATTTCATGAATTAAAAAAACATTTCTTATCCACGAAAGTGGTGTTGGAAGCATATATGGAACCCTTCACTAATTCAACATACCTACTCCTCACAGGTCTGGTCCTTCAAGATAAAGTTATGACATCAGTTCCTTGCGTGTAACTCCTCTTGAATTATGATCTCCTTCCATCTTTCGTACACAGTTTCCTTAATTATGTATTGGCATGATTATGTATACGACCACTACGAGTTACTATCTGGAAGTTGTATTTTTCTAAAGCGCTATGAGCTATGAGCAATTGGCTGTTGCCATAAGCTCAAATACTGAATGAATATCATTTTTTGTTTTCAAAACAGTTTCTTAATCTTTGGATACGAGTATTTTTGCCTTGCACAATGTGAACGATTTGAAATTATGATTCACTTTCAGTTCACTTTTATATAGGTGAATAGATTGAATTCTCCACTACAAATTTCATTTTTTAATCTAATTGTAGACGATAAAAACACGTTTTCACCTTACAGGGAAGATTTATATTTAATCCATTCCTAAATAACGATGAGGTTGGAACCTTTGGTTGGTTGGAACCTAAAAAAGTTAATCCATTCCTGTAAAGTTATACGGAAAGTTTATCTGAAGCAAGGTGCATATATCAAAAAACTCTAGATCTAATAAATGTCACAATTTCTTTCACAATTGACGAAGCTTCGATATTAAATGCTGTTTATATTTGTGATTCAATTCATATTATGTAAAGATTTTTTTACAAAAATTAAAGGTCTGAACAAAATATCCAAAAGAGATTTCGATGCTTGCACCATATATATCAACATGCCTACAAAGTTGAGTCAATCTCATTTCTGTTTCTCGCGTCGAGGGTTTCTGTCAAAATAAAAGTGAATCGATTGAATCACCAGGATTTCTATGCATCTTTATCTGAAGCTCTCAAGCCACACTTCAAGATAATCATATAAAACTCTCAGGGCAAAGATATATTTCATTCTAATTTACAGCTTAGAATTTCTTGTCGGTTAAGAAGCAAATTCGACAAAAATCGTGCACCTTTCCTAAAGCTACTTTTTAGATGAATAAAATCATCTTTAGGATGATGTGAATGATGATGAATAAAAAAGAATATAATAGTATAATGCTGTTTCACAACAAAGTAATTTCACGATATCCGACATCAATTGTCACTCGTCATGTAAATATAACACAGATTTATGAATAATGACACCGGTAGAGTCTAATTTAATAGTTAATACTAATCATCTTGTTATCTTTCAACTGAATAATGGGCTTCAACAGACGCATGAAACGCGGGAGTGGACAAACTAGCCCAGTAAAAGTTTTCTATATCATTTGGTAAAACAGCAATTGATAATTCAATATTGATATTGTGTGCTTGGTAAATTATTAACTCATTTCAGATTTGTGGGGATAATATAACCCCACTCAATATTTTCTACTTGATTTCTGAAAGGATGTCAGGACGATATAAAGACAGTTTCTCTGCCAGATATATGATAAAGTTGAAATTTTCATGAAGAAATTGTACATTAAATGTATTAACAAACAAGCTTATTGAAGAAAAAAATCATGGAGGAAAAATGGAAAGGCTTGCTCAGGAACTAATTTTATGAAAAAAGTTCATATAGATCCGGAAATGCAGGGTGTTGAACTTTTCAAAATAAATCATTTTTGCATTCATCTTGCAAATATTCCTTACCCGATTATTAGCCTTAATAAGATACAAGTGGCGGCTCTTGGCCAACATTATTGACCAAGAATTGTACGGCACTATGATTTAGTTTTGTATTGAGTAAAATATAATTTTTACCTCTTGATTTGTTTTCATAGTTTGCTTTGTTTTCGAGAAAAAATAAAAATGGGAATCAGATGAAACAACCAGTGGCAATGCATTAAGAATGCAACAACTAATTGTTTGCGATATTTGCCATTTGTCAAGTTATATTTATTGTTGCGACAATGAATATTTATAACATTAACCAAAATAGGATTTTTTTAAAAAAGTTCAACACTTTATATCTTGGAAACAATGAATTCGCGTACCTATGTTTACACACATTTTTTTCATGATAGCTCCTGAACACGATCGTATATTTCACACCGCAATAAGGAAACTTTTTGAATACTTAGTTGGCTCAAGACGTTTGAATGCTGTTTTCAAATCTCTTTCCCTTTACAAAAATTTAATATTTGCAATATATTTGAAACATGTCACAATTTCAAATTAATATACTATAATTCCAAAATAGTAGGCACTAGATTCTGAGAAACGACTAACGGTTTTGCCTTAATCTGTCTCTTGCAGTGGCCTACGGAATTTATACTAAACACACCTAATTATACGAAATCACAACCTTGACAATAATATTTTCGTTTTAATGCAATAATATTTCTGAGAATTTAGTGCCTACTTTTGTAGGATTGTACTATAACACAATAATACATATTATAACTAATTCAAAAGTTACTAATACGGAACACGTTGATCATCCCAGTTGTGAATGGTAAATTGGAGCAATTTACAAAATTCTTATAAATTAAATCTAATTTCGGTTCCTCGAATGAACATTAACAAAGGACAATTTCACTACAGATTCAGTCGCAGTGTGGGTTTGTCTAAATGCACAAGAAAATTGCAGGGTGGTTTTGTGAACTGTAATATGATACAAGGTTGAGTGAAGTTTTTGCATAAACTGCATACTTACAATAGCAAAGTGGTGAGTATGGAATTTCTAATTGAATTTTGAATGTCACTGATGATATGTATATTGTTGGAAAACAAATTTTTTATTTTTTTAACAAACTTAAAGAGTGCGACCAACTATTGATGAAATCTTGAACTACTAATTTTACTACTGAAGGAAATAGTGTTGGAACTTTTGTTGGTGAAAAATTTAATCCAGAATTTTCTTGTTTCACTATTGAATACAACATAAAACAAGAATAAAATGAAACCGTCAACGTTAGACATGAAAGAAAATGTGTAAACTAGCGTTGCCCCCAGCCAATATATTGTAATAAATTTGGATAAAACTAGAAAAATCCAAGGTATGCCTAGAACGAAGAACAATAAAGTTGCCAGTTGCATCTGCAGTTTCTGAATGTTGTCTTTGCTTCCATGAGATTCGACAGTTTTCGTGGTAACTTGCCTCATCACCGCGAAGAAGACGAAAGTATTTATCAAAATGATGGCAGCCACTGGCATGAAGAGTCCTAAATATAACGACAAACCGGAAGGGTAGCAGAAGCTGTCCTCCACCATTTCGTAGCTTTGGGGATTGGAAATTGTTGTAACGGAAACCGGTATGAGAGCAAAGCCCCAACCGAATGCTAGGGAGATCGTTACTATTTTTTCAGGCAATACTGTGAAGACATTCACGAACCTTACGTACTGCAAAAAGGAGTAAACTAACATCCAAGCAAACTTCGAAATGATGAAGTAGTGAATGAACTTGCCCAAGAAACGGCAGTCGCCAACTATAGTTGTGTACCTAGCCAGTTCCGTTAACAACACTTCCAGAATTATGGCTAGACATAAATTCAACAAGATGATAGTTCCTTGTTTCTCTCTCCATTTCTTGAAAGCGATGGCTGTGATGAAGATTCCGCATATTCCGCTTACTGACAGAAAATCGCCAATATATATCAGAACATTCAGAACAGTGTCAATTTTTTTGGTCGTTTCGTTGAGTTCTAGAATCAAGAGAGCGAAATGGGTAAGATGAGAAAACTGACATGTGTGAAAACGAGTGTCGTTATCAACATTTTCAATATATGTTCCCCCAAGAGTGGACCAGTTGCCTCTTTTCCGCGTGGTTTTCTTGCCGTAGTCCCAAAATCCACACTCCGGGGATGAATTAGCATTAGATTTGAACATAATCGGTAACATACTGGGAAGGTAACATTCGTACTCAGGGATTATCACGCTCACTACTGGTCCCAAGGGTTTTTTAGAGTAGTTGCTGACGAAGAACCGATCGTTGAAGAAAATGGTGGTTATTATAGATATGTTGACATCCTTAAAATATCCCAAGATATCTTCCGGTACGTAGACAGCCATCCAGAATCCTTCTTTGTACTTTACGTCTTCGAAAGTATTGTTTCTTTTCATGTTCTCGACTCTCGTTCCATTAATTCCGGTATAAACCACGACTCCTGATATGTTACTATCCATCGGGTTGCACATATGAACAATCAGATTCTCCTTATGAATCACCAACTCTCCTGAACTCAATGCAGTTTCATTCAAAATACCATCCACCAAATCTAGAATGTCGTCGGTGACATTAAGAGTCATCTGCGCTTGAGCCAATTTTTCCACTTTGATGGTTAGTAATTCATTCGTGATGTTTGCCGTGGCTCCTAGAGTATCGAAAATTTCATTACCGAGGAAACTGCCTTTTCGTTGAGAGGAATAAATATTTTCCAATAGTTTCTTGATGTAATAAATGGAGATGACTGGCAGGTCTGGCTCCTTCCTGATGATGCTACTCACGTTCGTGACGGTGTCGTTGGAGAGGGTTTGGCTCAGCAACGATTGCAGGTACAGGGTGTCTTCGGTCGGCTTTTTATCTTTTAAGCACTCCCCCACCACTTGATCCCATTGGGCGCCATATAAGAAATCACCTTTGCACAAGCGATAAATCGTCATTCCGTTTTCTTGAAGACATATTTCTTCGGGAATGGCAGTCTGGCCGATGGCAGTCAACGGCCAAGTTAAATTTCCGATCTTCGAATACGTTGTTTCAGAGAGGCAGAACTCGCTACTCCTGAAGTACTTAACTTGCATCGTCTTCCGCGATATGTTTTTCAAATTCCTTTCGAAAGCGTGAAACTCTTCTTCTACATTATCTCCTTCGGAAGTTATATGCAGCAAAAAGTCTATATCCATGAAGTTGTAGTAGAAAACTTTCATAACTCTTATGTAGCTCGATTTGAAAATTTCGGTAATGTCGTCTGGAATGAATTTTTCATACCGAATCGGCGACTCTACTTGGCACTTGGAAATCAAACAAATGTCCTTTATGACAACCCTGAGAGCGTATTCGTACCCTGTCGCTTCTTTGTAAGCAACAGCAATGTTGGATTTCAGGACATTTCCGTTCACGAACACCTTGCACCAGTATTGACCCTTGTGCTTTTCCAAAGATACTTCGTACACATTGAAGTCCCCGACGCCATTGCGCTGCTCGTGTACTTTGTCAACTTCCACCCGTTTCTTCAGTTCTAGGAACGAGGCATCGGTGAAACAGTAAATTGTGTCCTCATCACCGTGTCCGATAACTTTCTGTGGCGAGTAGATTGTCAGATAGAGCGTTCTCTGAACCGCATTGAAACTCAGATCCATGTTGACTTTTCCGTCGTCGATGTTCTGCTTGATGTAAGACATTGAGCAGAGAGAACAGTCCAATTCTTTTTTTGTATAAAACCACCTGCTCTTACTCAGAGCCTGCTTGGAACCTTCCAAGGCTAAAGGAGCCGCTTTGCCGCCTGCCACGAAACAAATATCGTTCCCGGCTAAGTCGGACAAAATATTTTTGTCCACGATCGAGTTCACTTCCGCTAGTTTGGAACAACTTCTTTTCTTGCAGTAACATTTCGCGGAGTTTATGCTGGCTTTGACGCAACCCTCAGGGCAAAGATCGTTCCCTTCGCGCTTATCGAACTCGCAAATGTGCTTGTGGATGGCGCTGCAGTACTCCGGCTCCACTTTCACTTTCTGCGGATTCAAGATCACACAGTCCTTATCAAAAAAGTCTTTTTGAAAATCAGGAGAAAGTGAAGGAGCGAAAAGGGGCCTCCCAAAGTCGCTGCCCCACGTTACGGATTCGTAGGGCCCATATTCAACGAACCTCCTCAGTGGCAGCCAGACGGATTCGTTGGCGAGAGGTTGGGAGTAGGAGTCTTCCCCTATTTTGCCGATGTTGCATTTGTCTTCCCACTGTTTGGCCTCGGACACGAAGATGCAACTCTCTGAAGTTTCTTCGAAATTCGCGGGGCATCTTCGATTCGCTTCGACGGTTCTCACGCACTCTGCCGGAGTTTTGGGTGTCCAAGTTCTGTTACTGCAGATTCTCACCAAGAGGTTTCCTGATTCGTCTTGGCACGGCGGGATGGACAGAATGATTGCGTTGTTGTAGCTTTTCGACTTCCATAAGACTTTTTTTGAACTGTTGCGAACTCTGGATTCTTCTTCGGGACATTTCTGAAACAAACATTTGCAAATCACTCATCTTTGTACCAAAATTTTTATATTTGGTTATCGATTAGTTCAGCTCTTTGATTTTTCAGGAGCATCGATATTTAATATTACTATGCCAAAAGTAGAAAGATTTGGCTTTCGTAGGATATATTATCCTACGAAATCATATAACTGACTTTAAAAAAAATCTGTAAAAATATCAGAATGTAAGTCTATTCTAGAAAAAAGCATCTTGGTGTCCCCCAAAGTTCCATATTGAAACTTTTAAAACTGGTAAACACATTCCATCCTTTGACACGTGAATTCACGTCTTGATCCCATATAAATTTATTAATTGATAAAGGCGACATCATGATCATCAAGCACACAGAGCACAAAGTTTTTGAAAGTTGATTTCGATTATGAAATAAACTAGAAAAATTTACGTTTTTGAAATGTTATCATATGTTGAAGAAAACGTAGAAAATTTCGTTTTATATTCGAGTACACAAAGACACGATCCAAATAATTCAAACCCTTTTGTGTTATTTTTGACAAGCCTCTTTATTCAACTTGCTTTTCATGTAATGTATACATACATATAAACGTACATGCAAAATGGCGGACTGGTTTTTTATGAACACCCGAGATATGGAAATCAAATGAAGGGATTTTACTGAAAAGAATACGAAAAATGAAATGGCGTCATCTTTAATGATATGAATATTGAATGAAATGGTTCAAGTGAAAAAAATAAAATATTGGAAAACAAGATGGTTGCCAAACCAATTTTATAAAGTTATAGCTGGGTAAAGATTAGGAATATTTTGAAACGAATATGAGAACCGATCATTCAACAATGACTTATTAAATGAAATGAGCAGAATAAGGAATATGTCCACCGAAAACTGAAAAATAAATTAATAGTAAATATCATTTTTAAAAATAAGCCTTTAATAACATGCTCTAAAAACAAGAAAAGTTTCAAATTGATACAAACCCATTGATTTATTACATTACACAATTCATATGATATAAAAGCTTCTCGTCACTTTCTGACAATAATGAAGTCTTCACAAATTTATTTCCTACATTATGAAATGTTTCTGGGGTAATTTCGGTGCAGGCATCCCTTTTTCTATCCACGATATAACGTCCTTAGATTTTTTGTTGGGATTCGTGAAATCTGAAGTATACGTTATACAACCAAAGTCCAGAGCCGATGGTTAGAATAAGAAGTAATTACTTTAAAAAAGTGTTGGATAGAAAATTGGAATACCAATTAAACGAGTTATCACACAACCCCTTTGTTCATTTGAAAAAAGTTGTTAGTACCATGGCGTAAGTTGAATTTATGCATTTTTATGATTTTTTAAACAGTAACTTTCGAAATACATTATAAGAAAAAAAACTAATTTCAGACGAGATCTTTTCTTCCCTCACACATTCTTCTGAAGATTATTAATTAACATTTCCAGTCTTTTATATCAATAATAATCCAAAAACGTCGTAAAACTTCAATTTTCACTTTTAAGAAAGCATATTCAACAAATTGTTTGTTTTTTGTTGCATTTTCTCAATAGTTTCATGATAATCTGATTGAATCAACTAATTTGTAGGAAAGCTTTTCTACGAACAATTAGTTACCATTCCGTACAAAACGTTTCATTTCGTGATGTTGTTATCGTTCGGTTATATTTGCTTTTACTTAATTTTGACATCGTCAACACATTCAAACCATTTAGGATACCGAGAAACGCACTTTGGGTGTTTGCCTACCTCTGCACCTTCGTGATAGCCCCACACAATTTTCACTAGCAGCACTATCGTCAACAAAAGACAGGCACAACTCACTGAAGAAAACGAATTGAAGCGAGGTGTTTTCATCTTCACACTTTATAGCAGTCACAAGTCCATTTACAATGGCAAATATCATTCAACATCATTTGTTGATACAGCTAAATTACACCTTTTCAGAACAAACACTCATACACTCATAACAAATTCGTTAATAATTATCCCATGATCGGTACTTGTGGAAGAGAAGTGGGGATGTTTTGCTTCGGACCAATGTAATCGAAACAATAACTGCAGTTACTTGATAAGGATTTATTTTGCACTATTGATTGTTAGATAATTATTCATTAACAAGACACTAAACTATGATCGTGATTATTCCCGTTTTATGGTTTTCGAGTACATTAAATGAGAGAACAAGCAGCATTATTATCCGCATCTATCTACTGGATGAAGCAATAGTTTTGTATTTCATAGAATCTACATTCCGAAAGTATCAATTTAAATTGAATCAAATTTGAATATGTAACTGGGAATATATGAATGGATATGTCACTAACTAATATATACGAGTATATGTTCATTTCTTTGGGATATGTCTTAGATGCTAGGTTCCATACCAACGATTTTGAGCGACTATCTGGAAGTTAAAATTGTAATCAGAAAATGATATAGGTTAACTTTCAGTTTATTTCGATGACTTACTGCCTCAACGTTAATGCATCTATTTTTCTCAGACGTTTACTAGATATTTATTACTGGATATCGACAATTTCCGGAAAGAATCAACCTATAAATATCACTTATAATATCAAAAATTTACAAACAGGTTCGTTAGTATATTCTGCAATGGTCACAATAGAAAATATTTATATAGAAATACAAATTATGTACAAACATCGACACCAATAGAACAAACGACCTACTAAATAATTGCCATAAATTCAAACAAACTCAATGAAAACATTATTTTGTAAGGGAATGCATTTTTCAATAATATTTTAACTGAACTTGAAAATTCCCTTTCAGTCATTGATTTCATTCATTCAAACGTCATTGAATATTTTTTTTATTATTCTTTTTTTATATTCATCATGAACCCTAAACAACTGAATATAGAAAGCTTTTAAGGTTCTTGTCATTGTATTTGTGTCTTGTGTCTTTTAACTATTGTTGACAGAACTACTTATTTATGAAAATGTTAAAGATGTATGTATCTTAAAATTATCCTATTTCCAAAATAAGGCATTTTATAAATTTATCAAACCAGTGACACCTTTCACAACTAGAACGTCATTCAAAACAAATAATATACTCGTATAATGTCCTTACTAGCACATACAAAACCGGACAGACAACTCGAAAGAGGAACACGCTTCGAGAGACTGTGATTTTTGTTCTGTTGTTTGGAAAGTGTTTTCAATAGAATCATTTTACACCAGAGGTTCCAGTATGAACTATCAAGTCCCCAAAAAATATTTTCATGAGATTTCACCCCGAAATATTTATTTTCTTATGCGCATGCATCTCTCTTCTTTTTGCATTTTGTGAACAGCAAGTTTAGGACTTGTCTGTAAAAACATTCAAAAGACAGGAATAATACTTTTCGTGAAACTACAATTTTTTTCAGGATCCTAAAAATGTGGAGAATATGCGCTCTTCTACTTTTTGGTTGCATAATATCAGTAAGTATATCACGGTCCTTCATAACATGTTGGCTTTTAGAAACCCATTTTTTTATATTATTCAACCAATAAGTTACGTTTCATGTATTCTGAATAAAATTTGTTTTTCCAAAGACAAATGCGCGTCAGAGACGAAGCATAGATTTGATAGCCGCCCATAGTTTGATAACCCAAGAAAAGTTGCCTTACGATACGATGCCTGGAGGATACCACGTCTTCCTCCAACCATTCCCGACTGACGGATACTTTGAGGGGAAGATCAAAATCAACGTTACAGTTCAGCATAAAACTCACGAAATAGTCTTACACGCTCATCCTGATCTGATATTGCTGCATTGTAATATTACGCAGCTGACGCCGCCAGAGGACGAACTGAGGAAGGAGTAAGTACCTAATTCGAAACCTGATATATATTGGAATTATCAAACGTGATCATCAAAGACTCTAAATTTCCCTCTTCGAGCGTCAGAGTAGAATCGTAGATATAGGTATTATTTATTTAACGAATATAATATGTTTGAAGAGAAGCACATTTTCGAAAATAGCTGTAGGTAACGTCATTCGAATTGTTTCCTAAGCCTATTCTTCAGGAGGTATTGGAGCATTATTTTTTCATTTTCGAACTTGCGAGGGAACTCTTTCATATGTTATTTTGCTGCAACGTAACGAAATGTATTGTATAGTGTTTTAAGAGACACACCAAATTGACAATTCAATCCTCTATGATAAATAATGTAAATACCTGCGCCCGTTTTGCAGGCATGCCACAAATTGTACGACATTAATTAATTTTCAATCTCTATCAAGCACCCCTGCTAGTTTTATCACTCGGGATCAAACTATTTATTCGGTATTTCATTGAAAACACTTAATTCTCTTGTTTTTTGAAGCTTATGATATGTACAGTATGAATCGCTAGCAGTTTTGGCAACATACATTGTGAGAATACAATTAAAACCTTCATTAAAAAAATACTTCTTCACATAGCTTTCCAACCATAAAAGTTTCAGCTGATGCATGTAACTTTTTGATAATTATTATTGAAACCCTTTTTTCTATTTTGGAGAGAGGATTTCATAAAAATGTTTAGTCATCTCCTGATGATGCTGAACTTGGTAATCGAGAAATAACATTTTTATTTTGGTGAGGGAAAAGCGTTTTCAATAGATATTTGATGGAATTGGCCGATACTTGATGTAATTCATTCAAGTTAAGACTTTATTGTGAGATTTTACAATTTACAAAACTGAAACACGTGTTTCGCTATACAATACTTTTTCGAGCGTTTTCATGGTCTTATTGTATAGCGAAACACGTATTGCAGTTTTGTAAATTGTAAAATCTCACTTGAATGCTCCTTATTGGTGTTTCCTTGTAATTGATCTCTCATCATCAATATTAATTATTATTATTACTCTATTTCCATCACTGTTCCTTTGAACAAAAATGCACTATAAATGAGTGTTTCTACTTTTTGCCGAAGAAACTCAACAGACGACGGTGAACCAGATACGACTCCAAAACCTATCGGTATAGAATCTTCTGAAAAAGTAAGAAACAAGCCATTGTTCAACATCGTTCTACAAACGAACGTGAAGCCAGGGGCACTTTTGGAAATTTTCATTCACTTCAGCGGAAGGCTGTTCAACGAAACCTCCGAGGGATTGTTCAGAAGCAGCTATGTCGATCCCATCACCAAAGAAACCAAATGGTTCGTGTCCACTCACATGAGGCCGAATATGGCAAGAAGCGTTTTTCCGTGCTTCGACGAGCCTGTCTATAAAGTGCCCATAACAGTCTCTATCGCCAGGCATCAGAATATGACGGCAGTATCTAACATGCCTCTGGAATCGACGAAACCACAGTGAGTAGGAGATAATTTGTAAACTGAAATTAAAATTGTAGGAAAGTGAAATTTTTTCTAATATTTTAGCGAAGTTATGGAAGATTGGGTATGGGATACTTTCCAAAAAAGTCCTCCCATGCCGACCTTTTCGTTCGGACTTGTAGTATCAGAATTCAGTTATCTCAACTATAATGTAACAGATGATGAAGGTGAGGACATTCTTGAAAATCTAATTATTTAACGAGAAATAGCCGTTACTAATAACAGTAGTTATAAATCATTCAGGAAACTAGAACAGAAATTAAAAATTTTCCGGCTCGATCAGTAAGGCTCCAAAGAAAATTGTCATTTTCTCGTCAGCATTTTCGAATTATACTCAATGTATCTGCAGTTCTATAAAATATGTTTGATCGATGATGTTTTCATCTCTTGTAATAGAGACCTTCAACGAGAAAAAATCGAATTACTCGAAAAAGGCCAATTTACTAAGATTACACGAAATCAATTCATATAGATAGGTTCATAAGTATTTCAATACATTTTGTCGAGATAATTTTCAATAAGCGGAAGTTTGTATTTACTAGAATTCCGGAATTGTTCCTTTTTCGTCTATTCGTGAGCTAAAGATACTAAATCTATACATAGAACTATTAAAAATATTGGTTATCAAAGAATCCCACAAGAATCCTTGACTCTATTTGAGGTGTACTGATAACTCTTTCAGAATAAGCATGGAACCATTAAAACACTCAACAATTTGAAAGCATTCGTAAAGTAAAATTCACGTTTCTGCAAGCAAAAGTGAAGAGGACCAACAGTAAGTGAAAAATATAGAATAGAATATATTATACATTCAATGAAAAATATTGTAAGAAAAAACTTCAATTCACCTTTGAAAGACATTGAAGACATATTTCCATTTAAAGGGTATATTTTTAGGAGAGATTAATTTTTGTAATATATAAAAAAAAATGGGATTGCTTCCTACCTTTCTTTGGAAGATTCCCACATGTTTTTTTATGAAGATGGAGAGGTAGAAAGCCAAAAACTTTCTTTCCCAAAAACATATTTCAAATTGTTGTAATACAGTTCCGATGGTTTGAACTCTCAAGATGAATTAAATGTAATTCAAAATTTTTACCGAGAAAATGATAGTTGTCCTGTAAGCCTGATAATCCTGTTCAGAAAAGTTTTAGTAAATATTAGCATTTGGATCACCAGTATACATATAAAGATTGTACAATATGTATTTTAGATGTTAGTCTGAGGATTTGGGCAAGGCCGGATTACATTTCGGCAGTACAAAATGTTTCTGAGAAGGTCGAAAAATCCTTGAACGTACTTGAAGAATTCTGGGGCATCCCGTATCCTCTCCAGAAGTTGGATATATTTGCTCTGCCGAACTACCAAGCAACAAGACCAGCTGACAGTTGGGGACTTCTCTTATTCAAGTAAGAACCCTCTTCATCTCTCCAGTCACGCACTAACCAGTATTTTATTTAGAGAAAGTGAATTGAGTGGACGTGGGTCTTGGCACTTGACCCACGAGCTGGTGTACCAATGGTTGGGGGCCCTGGCCAGCCCGTTTTGGTGGAGCGATGCCCATATCAACAATGCCCTTGTCAGATATGTTACAGCTTATGCCACCCAGAAGGTAAAAGGCTCACAATTTACTTTATCTGGGTTTATTTTGTCGCCGTGTAATGCGGTATATCTTTATCCCTAGTTTGTTTGTAACAATAAAGATTAGTAATCTGCAACGCACCTTGTTGAGATTGGAAGTTATGAAATATAACTTGGCTTAACTTTATTAACAATGACTTATACGACTCGAGTCGATTGATTTATATTTTCATTGGTAGTGAACACAAATTACAGCTTCTAGCGCGGTGCGTTGCGTATGTAAATTCATGAAAACGTTTATGTTATTTAGTTATGATGATAAATAGTGCTAAAAATACACTTAACTAAAGGATTTAGATAAATCCTTGATGAAAATAAGATGGCATTCAGTATAATAATTGTGAAACCATTATTGATATTTCATGAATATTTATCATTTATTCCTTTCAAGTATTATCACTATTAAGTATAAATATAATGAAATCCAACATCCTAATGAAACAATAGTAAATAAAAACTTTCCGAAGCGTTTTCCGAGTTAATTTCAAAGTTGATTCTTATTAGTTTAATTATTGCAAATTACTACAGTTTGTCATATAGTCAGTGGGCATACTTGGAGACTGGCTATAAATCAAATCATCTAAATGAACAATTTGTTCAGGCCAGTCTCAACTCCCTACACAGTAGGTTAATGGACTGACAC
>WOGL01000024.1:0-24931 GCA_015342145.1 Leptinotarsa rubiginosa | reverse complement strand
ATTTATTTTGTATTAGAATAAATATTTCTCTAATCTGAATGCTGTTTCAATTGTCCCATGTATATGTTTCATTCGTCTCCGTAAATAGAAACCCGATTGAATTTGCTCCCTTTTACCCATGTCATAATTAAGAAATTTGCGATAGCCGCAGAGAAAAAAATTCAAGAAGCAATAATGTTTCAATTGTCCCCGGTCTACCCTACTATATGTCTCATATTAACATTTTGAGTCTTTATGGACGCATAATTCACTATGTATATTAATTTCTAGTGATTTTGAATATATATTTATACAGGGTGTCAATTTGGAAACCCTTAATATCTTTCTTCCCATATCTAAACAATATGAGGAATAAAAAAACAGGTCAATTTTATTGTGAAGGGGTACACTTTCAAGGAGTATGTGTAGCCCTCATGGTTCAACCCCCTAGGAGGGGTAGATGTTACACTTAGAATTTTAAATGGGAAGGAGGGTCAAGTGGCACATCACTTTGATTGGCGTTCAATTCTGCTTCCAACGGTACCCTGATTAATTATTTTTTGATGAGCATTTTCCAAAAAATAGCATTCTAAAATAACAGAAGTAATCATTAGTACGCCTTTACTGAGATGCATAGTTTGACCAGAACTGGTAAAAATAAAATATTAAGTGGTACCGTTCCAACCCTTTATGAAGGGTAACATTAGCCATTAGCTTCAATTAATTTACAGCAAAAAGTAGTCTAATAGTAAAACTTAGATGGTAGTAAAGTTTTGTTTAGTGAATGCTGAATTTTTAATTTTCATTGCAGAAAGTGTACAGATAGCCGTCCTTTTTTGCTACTTCTGCTGTAAAAAGATTCTGTTTTCAGACAAAAAATTGGTTCGCAAATTAGAACGATGTGGTAGTATTGTGCATACAGTTGTATCTGTTGGGCTGTTTAGTGATTACTTTAATAACTGTATAAAAGTGTAAAACTGGTTTACATTCTTCAAGACAGAATTGAAATGATTATAATTCGTGGAGAAGTTAGATAGTGCGCACAAAGGGCGGCATATCTTTTTAACGAAAGACATCCAAATTGTTATGTAAGTCACCGGTATGTGCTGGATTTAGTGAATAAGTACACAGTACTAAATGAATCAGCTCTAATTGAAATTTTGGGAACATTTGCTGCAGAGCCCACGAGCTCCTCACGATCAGTATCAGAACAGACGGGAATGCATTATGTATTGAAAATGCAAAAATTTCATTCTTATAAAATGCAGATTCTTCAAGAGCTCCACGAGGATGATTATGATTGGAGAATAGAGTTTTGTGAAATTGTGTTTCATCGAGTCAATACCATCCCTAATCTTCTGTTAAACATTTGTTTCAGCGATGAGTGGAGTGACGAAACCCCACATATTTTTCGGGAAGGGCATACACAACACTCACAAAAAGTTAATGTTTGGGCTGGTATTCTTTGAAATGCTATTATTGGTGCATTATTTCTGAAGGAAAACTTGACTAACCTAAACTCGAATAATGCAGAAGGTAATGAACTTTTGCAGAAGGATCTGTTACATTTCCAGCAGGACGGTGCTCCACCTCATCATTTTCCTTCCGTCCGACAGTGGCTAAACGAGAGATTTCCGGATAGATTGATTGGCAGAAGGGGAACAGGTGAATGGCCTCCGAAATCACCGGATTTAACACCTTTTGATTTCTTTCTTTCTGGGCATCTTAAATCCGTTGTTTATAAAACACAACCTTCTGATATAGAAGAACTTAAAAGACGAATGGCAGCATGCCAGTCAATTCCTAGTGAAGTTTTCCGTAATGTTAGAGGGTACTTCGAAAACAGACTTTATGGACGACATTTCGAACAGTTTATAAGATAGGCGTTAGTAGATGTTATGTTTGAAATGTCTTTCTCTTGTAAAAGGACAATAACCAACAAATAAAAAATCCCACGCGTAATACATTTGAACGGTGCCACCTACTCTTCCAATCATTTTTATTATGCATTTCAGAACAGGCGAATTCTAATTACCTACATGTGTTAGTTTAGAACGCTATTTTTTGGAAAATGTTCATAAAAAAATAATAAGTCAGGGTACCATTGGAAGCAGAATTGAACACCAATTAAAATGATGTGCCACGGTAACATCTACTCCTTCTAGGGGGTTGAATCGTGAGGACTACAAATAGTCTTCGAAAGTGTCCTTGACAATAAAATTGACCTGCTTTTTCGATTCCTCATACTGTTTACTGGTAGTAGGATATTAAGGGTAGGAAGTTTTCAAATTGACACCCTGTATTTATCCCCACACATTTTGTTATAATACCAGAGGTGTGCGCACAATCACAAATTTCATTACTTCATTTGTCTTTACGACATCGTGACAATTGTCATAACCTAGCAAACCGAATTCATTTAATCTTTAAGATTTTTTCTTAATTTTAAAATATTTTGATAGATATTTCGCTATGATTTATCGTATTCATCTTGAAACGCTCTGTTATACCTACCTTTATATTTTTTATTCAACTATAATAATTATTTCTGTATATGGTGGTATTTCTGTATTGTTTATATACCTAAGATTAATTTTTATTAGTAATAGTTTTCCTATTACTAATACTCACTGCAAACTTTTTATAATTAACATACCTATAATGAATGAGTCCATTCAAAATGTATTTACCTTCAAGCACGGTTCTTTTACCAGAGTTCCATAATCAACGATGAAGATGTTATAATTTCCTCTGTAAAAATAAGCGTCACGCATGTCAGTACTTGGGGCGTACATTCTTCCCCCTCCAAATCCATGGATGACTATTTTCGTGGGATAAGCCCTGTTGAACTGACTATTGAATAGGGATTCTTCTTTGGTTGTGTCTATCAGTTCGGGATTCTCTTGTGTACGTCTGAAAAGTATTGATATTGAATGAATTTTGTTTTAATGAAGGAAAATCCCATTTTTTATATTATCATTATCTTTTTTTGGCTAACTCATCTGAATATTTTGTCCTGGCACTTTTGATATTTCGTTCGTTTTTTTTTTTTTTAAACTTTTTCATTAGTACTTATTGAGCCGAATCATGAATGCAACGTTTGTGTTCCTTTATCCTTCACAAGAACAAGAAAATCAAATTCTTTCTCAGCATTGCTACATACAAAAAGGGGAATTTGAAGAATGATTTCATTTTAATACTTTTTCTGAAAATAAATTAATTTATGATTCCTGTTAGAAACGAACTTCATCCATCTGTTTAATAACTCCACATGTGCAAATAATTTTTTGGTAGAGGAGCATGACTTCAACCACGATTATGATGTGTTACATTTAGAATGCTTGGAAATCGATAGATTTAAGAAGTCTGAATTACTGAATTACCAAATGAAATTGGAATTTTCCCTTCTTATAAATCTGTTTGCTAATACGGAAGTTGGAAATAATTTTATCACAGGTCCATTTAGTTTGTAAAATTTCTTTTATGATGTGTTTAGATATCTCAGAGCCTAGCTCCTTGAGATTCATAAGAAAAGGTAGGATCAAAATAATAACTTTCACAATTATTCAACCAGGGATGTTGCAAGTCTAAGACCTTCTAGGTATGAACTCGCCTTTTCATAACACAATTATCTGAATTCACATTGAAATAATAAACTGTCGTATTTTCAAAAATAAAGTTGAAAATTATCTCGTTAATGGCACTCACTAGTCTGTAGGTGAATACTTGCAATATCCTGTGGGGTCCAATAATTTTATTGGATCCTTTCCGAAGCTCTGCTCTATCAGATATATTCCTCACAGTCGTAGGGGGCTGTGGAGAATTATTCTTTAGAGTCGTAGGGGGCTGTAGAGAATCATTCCTCAGAGTCGTAGGGGGCTGTATGGCATGATCAAGTTGTTAGAAATGCAAGTTTCTAAATGCACAAAATGGAATAGGTACGTAATCATGTATAAAACAGTTTTTTTTTAAAACAATACAAATAAAAAAAGTCGAAATTGCAAGTTCCCAAACGATATACATATACGAGTAGGCATAGAGTTTCAGTAACACTTGAGTAACCTAAATAAAGAAAAAAGAAGTTTTTTACACATATACACTCACATACAGATTGTCAAATATAGGAAGAGTTTTCTGAAGTCCTTTATGGTCCCGCCTTGTAGATGTGCGTTCGTTAGAAGACTATGAGAGCAAGAGAGTGAGAGAGATAATTCTCAAGTCTCTTCCTAGATTTGACAAGCTGTACAGTACGATGCAAATGTAATGAATGAATTCGATATAGGCATCTTTTGGAAGAAATCCAGAAACACGTCCACTTTAATTTTTGACGGCCCAGCTCATGATTTACATATGAGAAACGTTTCGTCACCGGTGTTGGCGTGATGACGTAATCGACAATTTTTTAAAAGCAAACAGGGGTCATGTTGCACTAATCGTCTATTCAACAGTATAACTATTCCAATATGTATTAATACAGATTCAACCTAAATTATGTATTAAGAAAAATGAAATTACAATAAATACTCATTCGTTGAACTAAATTATGCCGCCACTGGGAGTAAAACATCGCAGGATCTTCTATTGCTTTTAAAATTTCTATGTTTCCTACCACTTTTATTTGTAACAGTTTCGTCCTATTTGGACATTTTCAAACTAACACTTTAGTTTAGTTTGTAGTGTGTAGTGTAGTGTTAGTTTGAAAATGTCCAAATAGGACGAAACTGCAGTAACGTTAGTTACAAATAAAAGTGGTAGAAAACATAGAAATTTTGATTTCTCTTTTTATTATGATTTCCTACCACGTAGTAACGGCTACATCCATCAATTTATCTATTTTTTTTGTTGATTCGGAAAAAGAAATGCATCGATTGATAATAAAAGTTCTACATGCTACTTAAAATTAGTCGATGTCATTTGAGTGAAGTGTCGTTGAGGCGTTTGACATTATGTCTATAAAAATATTTAAATCACTTATAATCTGGCAATGAGACAGAAACCGAAGAAATCGAAATTTTAAACATGATTGGCTGTAAGGATTCAGGCAGAAGTTCGTGATTTATTCAATACTAAATACCCCAACCGAGAATCCGTTTCTCAATCAACAATTAGTAAAATTGAGAGAAAGTTTCAAGAAACGGGATATGTTAAAGATCTCCCTGACAGTGGTAGAAAATCAATTTCATAAGCCCACTACCTTGACGTGTTACTTGCATTCCAAGAAAACCCCCATACCAGCTCGAGGCAAGTCGCACTGGATCTGTATAAAGTTCATCTGTTAGAATATGAATTCTGCGAAGTCATGATGGAACGCTCTAACAGATATCGGAGTTTCATACAAAATGTCATATTTTCAGACGAAGCTACTTTTATGCTCAACGGTTACGTAAACCGTCAGACGTATCGATACTGGGCAAGAGAAAATCCTCATTGGATTGAGGAGCCTAGCAAACAATATCCACAAAAAGTGAATTTTTGGGCCTGATTTTGAACAACCAGATAATAGGGCCATACTCTTTTGAGAAAAGCGTAACTTGTGCTCGGTATCTAAACGTTCTTCGGAGATATCTGATGCCACAACTGAATCAGCTATTTCCAAAAAGAAATGATTTGTGGTTCCAGCAGGATGGGGCGCCCCCACACTACGCCGTTGATGTACGAACCTACCTGAATACTGTTTTCCGAGGAAAGTGGATAGGAAGAAAAAGACCGATCGAATGGTCACCAAGGTCTCCGGATTTGACCCTCTTAGACTTGAAGGAACGCGTCAGAACGAAGATTGCACAAATAACCCCCGAAGTTCTCGGAAATGTTAGAAAGGAATTCACTGTCCGGCTTTCACATTGCATCATTGCTGAAGATCATCAATTTGAACATTTATTATAATTTTATTGTATTTCAATGAATAAAAAGTTTTGGTTCACCCTGTATGAATAAATATTGGAATAATTATACCGTTGAAGAGACCAGGGGTCGGCAACCTGCGGCTGGCGAGCCTCTTCCGGCTCTTTGGATGTGAAGCTGCGGCTCTTCAGTTCCATACGCAAATATTCATTTTATAAAAAAACATTTGAAAATCGTTCCGAATTGATTAACGAGGATTATGCACCATTTTTATCTCTAAAGGGACAACAAAGATTCTTCAGAACAAAATAAACCACGTAAGTCTCACGTTTCACTATATAATACATCCCAATTCATGACCCCAAATAGTTGGGGTCAAGAATTTGGTTACAGCATTTTGTCGTAAGCACTCTATCATCGTCAGTTTAAAGAATTTTTAAACGAAATGGAAACTCAGTATTTCGACCTTCTTCTTCACAATAAAGTGTAATGGCTTTCCAAAGTTAAATATTGGAACGTTTTGCTTTGTGCTTGAATGACATAAATACATTCCTTAATGATAAAGTCATCACCCTGAATTAGAGAACGGCAAATGGTTGCAAAAATTTTACTTTATGGTTAATATCAAAGCAAATTTCAATGAGTTGAATTTAAAACCGCAAGGAAAGGAAAACACAACCTATGTTTTGGTAGAAGAATTGGTTTGTTTAAAAAAAAATACTAATTTTGCAGAAAATAGTCAGTGCGGTAAATTACGTCATTTTCAATTTCTAAAGCAATATCGCGTTAAAATCAGTGCAGCTGTTGACAGTAATTTGAATAAATATATCGTTTATTATCAAAAAACTTTGACTCTTCTGACTCAAAAGGTTGCTGACCACTGAAATAGACGATTAGAATACCTTAAGAATGAGGTGCCACACGACCCCTGTTTGTATTTAAAAAATTGTCGATTACGTCATCAGGCCAACACTGGTGACGAAACGTCTCTCATATGTATATCATGAGATGGGCCGTCAAAAAATTAAAGCTGACGTGTTTTTGATTTCTTCCAAAAGACGCCCATTTTTTAAATATCGAATTTATTCCATACATTTGCATCGTACTGTATATACACACATACATACATACTGAGGAATAATTACCATGAACACATAACTCGTCAGTAGAATAAACACAATTTCTAACAGATCTTCAAATACTTTTTGAACAAATATTGATTCAGCTCTTTGACATGAGGAGTTTAACATCGATAGAATTTCTGCTTGACTTTTTCAGTCTGAATCTACTTGCCTTCAATATATCACGTCCTCTTGTATTATAATCGTGGAAATCGCAATTTCTGTTTTGTGATGATTTATTTTCATGAATATCTATCAAAATTTGATAGAGATAAATGGAAAATATTGTCATTATTCTCAACAATAGAAAATGAGGTAAACAGGAGTCTAAGAAACAGGCCCCAGATATTATTCTTACGGCTTTTTTGTTAAATATTCTACTTGCGTTAATACTATTCCGCCGGATATTCCCGTATGAGATATGTGAACGAAAAAAGTATAGTAAGCTGATAATAGCGCCTGCTGAGAGATTCAAGTTTTTCAATTTTCGACGATGCTGCTAAGTTGTTCAATATGCTCTTACCAGTTCAAAGCAACATTTAGATGTATGCCTGAAAGTTTAACACTGTGTCCGTTAACCAAAATGGTGTTGGAAGTAAAAATGATGTGTTGAGTTTTACTTTCGTTCACCATTAGATTATTTTTTATGAACCATATGTTAGCATATGTGAGGTGACATGTAGGAAAAGAAGCCATTCTCATAGATTATGGATAAAAGAGGGCCCAGAACCGAGCCTTGGGGAACTCCACATGCAACTGGTTCTAAGTCGGACACATTGTTCGAATCTAGTGTGACATATTGATAACTGTTTGTCAGGTGTAATGGAAAAAGAGACAGGGGGTTCCTCCTATGTCATAGTCAACTAATTTTTTCTGTAGAATAGAATGTAAGAAGCAATTGAATGCTTTTGTTAGATCACATGAAGCAGCAATAGTGTGTTCTCCTTCTTCAAAGCAAGTACTTATGGCAATACTCATGAAGCCTCTTTTCAGGATGATTTCAAATAGCTTGTCGGAAATTGGGACGATCTATATTGGTTGGTGATTTTCGAATGCATCATGCTGTCTTTCTTGAAAATTGGGACAACTCGGGTCACTTTGAACTCACTTGGAAATACACCTTTTTCGATACACGCGTTGAAGAGTATTCGCAGTGGTTCAATGAACATGAGGTCATTTTTTCAGTTCTACTGTTAAGTTTGTACGCATCGAAAGAATTCGATTTTTTCACATCAGATATTGCACCGGCAACCTCACAGTATGAAATGGGTTCCATGAAAAGCGATTCTGATGGATTCGGTCTGTCCTTTACTGATAGAGAAACATCAAGGAAATTTGAGAGGCAGATACTCAGATATTCTTACGCCTACGTTAACAAAATATGTATTGATCTTAAAGAAATAAATTTCGATATTCGAGTAGAATTTTCATTTTGGTTCCAATATGAGAGAGAAAATGATATCGCATTTCCCTACAGGATATATGGACAGACGAGGCAACTTTCACGTCAAACGGATTAGTTAGTTTCCAAAATTGTCGCTGGTGGTCAAACAATAATCCAAATTTTGTAATAGAATGTCGTGATCAATTTTCATTCAAGACAAATGTGTGGTGTGGGTTATTACATAACCAAATAATTGAATCAGATTTTTTTAAAGAGAATTTGAAAGCATACATAGACAGAAATTTCATTATGAATAATTTTTCTGAAGTTTTGGAAAATCTGCGTCTAAGTGTTAGACAAAATTTCCACAAAAATACCAAAAAGTCTGTGAATGAAAGGACTATAATTTATGTAGAACGGGAAGGACGGGGGGATGTTGAGGATGCAGTCAAAATTACTGGGCTGTTGTTTAAAGAATACTCTTTGTTATATGGTCGAGCTTTCGAGAATGTTTATTTCCTTCATCAAGACATTAACTTTAGGTTATAGTAAAAAGTCAGACGTGGTAATGAGAAAAACAAAGTTAATACTTTTCATCATGTAGAGAAGTGTCACATATTCAATTTAAAGTTTCAGAGAAGAAGTACAAAAAACTTATCTCGAAAGCTCGACCATATAACAAAGAGTATTCTTCAAACAACAGCCCAGTAATTTTGACTGCATCCCCAACAATATTCCGTATTTCTATATATATATATACCCAATTCGAGAGTAGAAAATTTCAACATTCCATTATCTGAGAAAGAATTAGTCACCTTACTTTTCAGACTGTTGAGGAAAAAAACGAAGGATGAGAACCAAAATTACTCATCCCAGATATTCTTGTTTTTTTGTTGAATCTTTTTGTTCGCAGCATCTCGTTCCTGATGTAAACGAGTAGCGTAGTGCCTGTTTCTAATATTTTGATCCCTTCTTCACAATTGAAAACACACTTTTTTGTTTTCATTTGCCGATTCAAACTGTGACGTAGTGACGTGAATCAGTGTTCTCGTTAGGTGCTGTTGAAAATGATACGCAGAATTGAAACAAACACGATTTATTATCCACTGTTTCTCGAACTTTTACATAACATACCGTTTACAGTAATTACTCTAATATTTACTGAGTTATTGATAACAAGATATACACTGTAGATACTTTCAAAGTACGAACTATACGTCATAGATAGGAACGGAAGAAACAATACAGTTATAAATAGTCAAATAAACTTTCTACAACAAAAATATAACAAAACACAAATTGACTTGTGTTTCACCATTATTCAATAACTATCTTATTACCTAAAAGCACACGAAGGAATTTTTATGTACAACTTCATAAAATTATTTACAATTTATACATGTCTGAGTATTTCTTGTTTTATGGCAATATCTACCCACACGATCAAGGACATACCACAATAATCTGAAGGGATTAATTTGAAGAATAATTTTTTCATTATGGGTATGTTCAAGGTATTACGTATACAATGACCTGTCAATAAGTCTTCAGAATTTAAAAGCTGTATTATGAGTATTGTCCCAGTGATTTTCAAATGGAATTGAAAAAATTGAAACAAAGTTTCTAGAGCTTATTCGATAACCAACATCGAAATTAGCATATTTGCTCCTTTATCGTCGATATCGTTTCTATTGATGGATAAATCGGGGGTGAGACATAGTTAAGTCACCCATATCATACTACATGGGCTGAAAAGTGTCGGGCGTAACACGTAGATGGCACTAGTCTTATGGCATTCACCGCATTTTTCAGTAAATACTAACCTTCAAATTATAGCTGTTGAAATTTCATGATATTCTCTCTTAAGTTCATGAGTTATTGTGCTAAGAGTGACACTACTTTTGTTGTTTCCAAGACAATGGATCAAACACAATTTCGTGTTTTAATTTTTTACTGCTTCTTGATGGGAAAAAATACCGTTCGAGAGAAGCAATTGCTTGAAAAGTGTTATAAGAACTCCGCTCCATAACAAACAATACATAAACTTTGGTTTGCAGACTTCAAACATGGTCGTAGAGACACCGATGATGCATAATGCAGTGGACGTCCAAAAGAGGCAGTAACACCAGAAAACATAAAAAAATCCACAAAATCATTTTGAATCATCGAAAAGTGGAGTTGCGTGAGTTAGCTGACATTGTGAAGATATCAAAAAAACCTGTTGTCTCTATACTGCATGAGCATTTGCCTATGAGAAAGCTCTGTTCAAAGTTGTTGCCGCGCGGTCACTGTTGACCAAAAGTTAGAACGTCTTGATGATTCTGAGCAGTGTTTGGCCATGTTTGAACATAACAAACCAAAATTTTTGCCTTGATATGTGACAATGGATGAAACATGGATCCATCACTTCATTCCGGAATCAAAACAATCGTCATCTGAGTGGAGAGCAACTGGTGAACCTCTTCCAAGCGCACAAAAGCACAACAATCGGTTGGGAAGGTTATGGCCTCGGTATTTTGGGATGTGCGTGGTGTAATATCCATCGACCATCTTGAAAAGGAAAATACCATCAACAATGAATATTATATAGCGTTATTGGGGCGTTTGAAGGCCGAAACTGTGAAGAAACGAACGCATATGGCGAAGAAAAAAATTGTTTCATCAAGACAACGCACCGTGTCACAAGTTAATCGAAACAATGGCAAATATAAACTTCGAATTGCTCCCACATCCATCGTATTGGCCAGATTTGACTCCAGCGACTACTGGCTATTCGCAGACCTCCACAAATGCTCACCGGTAAGAAATTTCGCTTGAATGAAGAGGTTATTGGTGAAACTGAGGTCTATTTTGGGGCAAAAGTTAAATCGTTCTACAAAAGTTGTATTGAAATGTTAGAGCGGCGCTTGAATGATTGTTGATGAAGAAAAAAAACGCGTTTTCTTTCTTACATACGGAACTTTCAGCCCAGGAGTTAAGTTAGGGATTTGTTTTCCACAACAATTCCATCTGTGAGCTCTGTGGACGTTTCAAATTTAACAGGAAACGGCCATTTGTGGGACAATTCAAAACAAATACTGTACTACATAATTATGATAGCATGATGTTAGTTGTGAAATTAATTGCTAGATGAGAGCTCTCATGAGATTTACATTATGCCAACTTTTCAAAAACGAAAGTACACTGTTGAACATTTATGAAATTACAAATGTATCACAAAATAAATGATTAGTTGAACTAAAAATTAGTGTGTTACCAATACAATATTCAATACGATTTAAGTAATTTATTAAAGCATATTTGGAATTATACTGAGTCGTAATTTTACAGTCATCATTGAATAACCCTGAACTTATTGTAATTACACCAGATGTTCACAAAAAATCTTTTGTAATTTTCTGAAACAAAGTTGAACTGACTTTACAAAAATACATAGTGAGTGTTGTAATATAAAAATACAAACGTCCAGTGGAAGTTTACTAAAAATTCAAGAATGTTTTGTAATTTTCTTAAATAGAGTTGGGATAAATCGTGAAGTGAATTCAAAAAACATGATTTCATTATTAAAATAATGTTATGCGTTAAAACTTCTACCGCTTTTTTTGTAAAATTACTATAGACATTTTCAAAGGTGTAAAAGTAGCCATAAAACGTAGCGTTGTAGAAAATCAATCAACGTGTTTTGACAGTTATGTTGATATCAGTTGGCGATCGAACTTTTCCATAAAAATGTGAAATGTGTCGATTTGTTGGACCATTGTTTTTATGTTTTTCAACGATATTCCAGGTTATATAAATAACGGGGGAGCATTTATGTACACCAACGATCAGTCAAAATCGTTTCAAGTTCAGGTGTAAATGAATTGACGAAATAAAAATGTTTTCATTCAATTCGACAGCTGTTGCAAAATCAACAGTCTGATAATTAACATTTTTTCTGATTGATTCGTCTGTTACTTGATCCATAGTAATATCATAAACTACAAATAGTAAGGTGTCGTTTATGAAATGATAATTAGCAATCCCACAACAATTTTCATACATCTTGAAAAAAAACTAATGCATCCCACTGGGTATTTCAATATCAATGTAAACCCAATACATAATTATTCATCATCATGAAGATTAATTAATGAATACTATTTTACAATACAATATTGAATGAGATGCCTCCGTTTACCAATGCATCGATACCTTTTTTTTGCAAATATTATTTCAATAACTTCTTCATTCCAAAACTTCTCATGCAATTACAAAAAATTCCTTCATTGTATTAATTTTGTAAATATCCGTTGTAACAACAATAAACGTAACTTGACAAATGGCATTCATCGTGAACAATTAGTTGTTACTTTTTCCTTGCATGGCACACTAGTTTTTTTTATCCGATTTTTCATTTTTACTTTTTCCTGAAAAACAAAGAAAGCTACGAGAACAAATTAGAAGATGAAGGAAGTTTTAATTTTGAAAACGTCAGCCAACGTTACAAGAAACGTCAGTGACATTCATTTCTCGGTCAATAGTGTTGGCTAAACTGTGTCCCGAGCCGCCCCTGCACTCAATAATTCAAATCTAATTGAGGTTAAATCAACCTTTTATCAATGAATATTACTAGAGCTTCATCCTGAAACCAAACCGTTATTTTAAACACCTCGACACGTTTCGATCACCAAGTGATCATCTTCAAGAGGAAGATTAAAGTTTAATCTAGATCACTATACCAAAGGTTACAAACAGTGCAGCACAACCTATCATTATCATTGAAACTGTTACTCTTATCATTAAAACTGATATTGCCAAATTTCATCAAGATCGGATAAAGGATATTAATACGGAAATGGAATTTTTTAGAAAAGTTCAACACGTTCTGAATTTTTTTAACGTAGATGAAAAATTTTCACTAAATCAAAAACTTTAAAAGCAGTACCATGTTTTCGGCACTGCCAGTAAAGCAAAGTTGCCAGTTCATTAAAATCAGGTAAAATAATAAATGATAAAGTAAATATCACCATAAAACAACATTCATTTAAAATAACGCATCGACCAGAGACCGCACACTCACACAACATTTGACGAAAATAAAAATCACAGAACAAAACTATGGAGCTCTCTTAAACATGAACCTTGGGGCATCCCTACTATCCTAACCGAACACAATCTTTCTATTGCAGACCCACAGAGCCTTAAAGGTATCCGCGTATCCTGCCAAATCGCCAACAAATACCAAATTTATTCACTAATATCACGTTCACATCCTATCTGGTCAAAACAAAACAGTCAATGGTCTCCTAAACTCGGGACCAGGAGATTGCGTTGGGTACTGACCGGGGTACTGTGACATGGGCAGCAACCCACCAGCACCCTGCTGCATGGCGCTGGGTGGGTAGTACCCCTGCAGAGCCCCAGGAGAGGCCCCAGCAGAAGAAGTCGTCGTCGAACTCGAGGAAGAAGTGCCTTCAAGCCTGTCTTGGTTTGGTTTATTGTCGGGAGAGTCCGAAGACCGGGGAGAACTCAAAGAAGCTTGGTGGTTCTGCTGCTGCTGCTGCTGATGGTCTGCATACATTTTGCCAATGTCCAGGCTGGGGTAGGACCGCGAGGAGTCGGGGTTGTATTTGTTGGCGTCCATATACATTTTCGAAGACTCGAAGTAGGCCTTTGTTAGGGCGGACGTGGAGTCTAAGTATCCGCGTTCGAGGTAGCTCTTCGAAGGGGCGTCCATGTATTTGGGGTCGGAGTACATCGAGATGGCGAGGGATGAGGAGGGCATGTAGGGAGATCGGTATTTGTCCGCTTCCATGGAGTATTTCATAGCGTCCATTGAGGATACCACCTGGAACAAATGATGTAGTTGAGAAATTTTCGGGTATTATCAAGAATACAAAATAATATTTGAAATAAATCCAAACAAATTGTTTATTTTTAAATCACCGACTCAGATAATGAATATGATAATTTTAAATGGTTAGCCAATCATTTTATACCACTAGGATTGTAATTATTTAATATTCGTTGTAATTGTTAAGGTCAATAGCTGCATAAAATTAGATGTCGGATTCATGTTCGGGCCAGTCTAATAATTATAACTTATCGCAAGGATTTGTAGAATTACCAATTATCAGAGCAATCATTCCTCGACGAATTAATAGTTTTTCTTATAAATTACTGGAAACTTCCCCTTTATTATTCACGCATGACTCTCCTAAATACTTCTGAGAATTGCTTGTAGGGGAAGAGGTTAACAGTAAAATGATTTTGCAAATATTTTCGATGAACTGACTTTGATAATGGCTTTGGAACTATTTAAGTGTTAAACTCTCCTTATGACCCAGTTTACTTTCCATAATAGTTATTAAATGACTGCGTAAATTACCACGTCTGTAGCATGTATCTATAAAACATATTTTCCATTGTTTTTTGTATAAATTCACTGTTTTTCTAACACAAATCTACTGCTGAGCATCAAAATATCTTAGCAACACTGTCTGTGTTAGTATAGTCTGACTCCGTGCTTCAAAACAATTTGAGAAGTTAATATATCAAAATTCAATGATTCTTAGGTCAGCTAGTACTACTAAGGTATTCTGCGGCCAACATTCAAGGGACTATTCCTTGGACGATTGTAAGGATATTTTGTCCTTTGATGATTTTTGGTAGGACGTTGTGTTTCGAAGATACGAAGCGAAAAGAATTTCGACAATAACAATTTATTACCAAAAATAACATGTAATGTTTTGGATCTACAAGAACTGTTGAAAATGACTATCCCCCGCTCGGATGCAGGAATCCAATCTTCTTCTCATCGACTCCCGAACTCTTTCAAAAACTTCAGGATCGTTTCTGATTGCGTCATTGCAAATTGTATGTCTATGGCCGTTTGTAGTAATCGGAATGTTGTTGATAGGTATCAACGGAAGTGTTAGATATTTTATTACTTGGTAGGTTCAGTGTAGTACGCTATACTTTCATTTAGGCTACGTTAATGATTTTAAAATTACCAAAATTGTTATTGTCGAAAATTTTTCCCCCGTATCTTCGAAACAAAGCGCCCAATCAAAAATCATCAAAAAACAAAATATCCTTAGAATAGTCCAAAGAATAGTCCCTTAATTTTTTGCTGCATGATTCATAATCACCCTGTATAATGGCGTAGAATGAACCTACTGAAAACACTTTTCCCACACAAGAACAAAAATACTCTCTCTCGATGCGCGTTGCGTTACATCACCAGGAGATATTTTAATTTCACAATTTTTTTTTGATTGTTTCCTGCTTGTGGCTTATGTTGTAAAATGTATTTTCTAAAGGAGACATTTTTCAATCACTAAAATTATGTGTACGTTGTTGTTTTTGGTGAGCAAAATACATTGCTTAATTCTCTGCTGCACAACTCAAGCAGCCAGTCTATATATGAACCATTTTCTGCTTCATAGGTACCTTATGAAATAACAAAAAATGCAATAAACTGGACCATCTCCTCTATTATTTACTACACGGTCAAAAACATTTTTTCCATGACAATAAAATTCTGGTAGCAGACCAAATCAGCAGCTTGTTGAAAAGTTCAAGGAATTTTTTGTCTGATATCAGGAGGACTTCTGAGAACTTACAATAAGTTTGAAAGATTCTCAAAATTAAAGAATGTAAATTTTCAATGCCGGAGATAACTGTGAAAAAGCTATTTTCCGTTTTTTTTTGGCCGTGGTCTGCGGTTTTTATGCCTGTCGTTTCGTCTACTACTGCGGTAGACATTATCGAAAGGCGATGTGGGTGTGGTTTGGTTTCTCCCAATTGGATTACCAAACCTCATTTGTATACCTGTAAGGATAGGTAGCTAGATTTCATTGATGTTCATTGTCGCTTACTTTCTATTGAAATTATCCCTGTATTTTTGAATTTCTACTGCCTGTGTATATATACTCTTGAATAGTCATTTTGGGAGTTATCGAGTATTATTATATCTTCTTTGTTCGGAACATGTTCGGCTGCAGCTGATTTGTCGGTTGGTTTGAGGTTTGTCGACAATTTCTCTTGTGTTCAAAGAAACGGGTACCCATACTTCTTCTCGTGGTTCCAATGTAGACCGACCCGCAACTACAAGGAATCCGGTATACCTCGGGTGTTGCTAAAGGTTCTTTGGGGTCCTTAGCTGACCTTAGATCAGAAGGTTTTTGTTGGCCTAAATATTGGTTTCACGCCGTGTTTCTCTAATATTCTCCCAATCCAAGCTTGGGTTACTTTGACGTTCTTTCTCCTGTGTCGTATGACCTGCTCCAATTCTCCCTCGCTGTACTCATTTCATTTGAAGGCATTTTTCAGGCGATTGAGTTCCTCAGGAAGATTCTCAGGTTCACAAATAGGTCGTGTTCTCTCAACAAACGTTTCAATTAAGTCCCTCTTTTGTTGTAGATGGTTAAAGTTTTTGTTCAGGTATCCGCTGTGTGTGTTGTTGGTTTCCTGTACACTCTGTGGCCCAATGTACCACCTTCACGTCTCATCACAAGAACATCCAAGAAGGTTAGAGTCCCTCGGGTTTCTCGTTTCATTCTGAATTGGACTGTTGGGTCGAGAGAGTTCAGATTAATAGAAATTTGTTCAGTGTCCCTTCACCATCTTGCCATATCACGAACGTGTTATCATGAAAACAAACGAAATGAAAAAACATTTTTGAAAAATCTTTGAACTGTCTTAGATTCCAAAGTTATTAGAAAATACACAGGTATCTTCTTTCCATACTAGTTTTTCAACATACCGTTGAATGGAACGTCTTCATTCTTGTTGAATCCTTTTTCAATCAGAAATTAGAAATTCAGACCAGGCAACTACAAACATCCTTCGTTTTACATGACTTATCGCTGTCTCCTAAAAACGTCGAGTTCACCAAATTTGGGAGATACAGTGGCCACCAACATCAATAAACCTTCTACTTAATCACCAGATATGACCAACGGAGAATATAAACCGGTGGATTTTATAATCGAACACCCCACATTCGTATCTCGATGGCCAACACAAATCAATGGTTGTTTTTCTTGTAAAAAGAAAGAGGTCCCAGAGGCAGAGCAGTCACAAACAGGCCGCTAATCCTGATTTAATAATCTTTGTCCGCATATCCCGGTGACAGCATCCACTTCCAATCACACCTTACCGGGTGACTCCCTCGACTTGGAGCTACACCTCATTTGAATAACAACGACGGGATAAATTGTCCCAGACAGTGACGTAGGTGAACTTATTTTGGGGAGGATGCGTAACTTTACAATTGTTCCTGCTTAAAAAATACGATAACTATCAACTTGAGTCAAATAATTTCTTGTTTTGAGTGAATTTCATTTGTTCCGTATATTGAGTTTCTGATAACTGAAAGGTGTCACTAGAATCTTTGGATTGTATTTTCCCAATCAGGAAAGTTACAAGAAAATGCCAATACACAATACATGATTGAACTAATGTCATTTTTCGTGGATGAAAGCAAAGTTTCTCTTGACAATTGAATTCTTTTATATTTTTTCGGATTGTGGAATGTGAATATGACAAAAAAGGGGCGATAAAACAATAATTGAGGTTCAATATTACATGCTCTGAAAATGTGGTTAAGAGATTATTAAAAAATATTTTCTGAAAAGAATAATGTTAAGACCCTTTTTTCGATTTTCTGAATGAAAGATTACAGAAAACTTCCACAGAAAAAAACTCTACTGCGTAGCCAAAAAGAGGTTTTTCGATGTTTATAAGAGCTTTAACTCAACATTCTAGATACGCATACAAAAAATGTGATACTGTACTTCTAGTAACATTAATTAATGAAATTTTCCAATACATTAGTTATTTTCAAAATTCTAACTTGGGATTTGGAATTTCCCACTTCAAAATATTTCCTGAAGCTAGTTTTTGATGAGAAACGAGCTTTGTTATTTTATGTACAATTCTTTTAATACACGTTTGAATCCAAAGTCAAAATTTAGTACATTATCAACTAATTTTTTGACATCCAGTTTTTTCTGCAATCTATGGGTCTATGGAACTATGGTTAACCTTCCATAAATTACTTTCCTAAAAATATTTAACATTAGACTTCTCTATCAAATTTGCCAAGATTGACAGTGCTTGGAGTTGTTTTTGACGATTATCAAAGAAACGACAAATGCCTTGATGACATATTCTTCTATATGATATCTATTTTTCCACTTCGTCAGAGTAACATGGACAAAATATCGGCTGAGAAATAATGCTACGCCCCTGTGACATCTCATTTAAATAACAACGCTTGGATAAATTGTTCCATATCATAGTTATATATATTTTGTTATTCGAGGCACATTGTGAGTTCCCCCTTGTTGCTCTTTTACTTTTATCTCATACTTACAATATTTTGCTTGAATTATATTGAATATATTGTCATATTTTGCCTAAAATTGATAGAATCTAAATTCATTTCTGTATACAAAAGATGTCAGTATAATACTGCTACGATTTTTCAAACACTTAAAACAAGATAGACAGCAAAGTGAAGAATGTGCTAATTTTAAACTGGGACTCGGGGGTCTCCATGGAAAGGATTTTCATTTTGCAAGTCAGTAGTTCGGATGGAGAGTCATGTAGGAGGGCTTCCAAAGAATTGGAACTTTTTACATTTGTTGCAATATATCTATGAATTTGCTGATTTTGTTCATAAGAACAGCTTCGAACATCCCTCTAACAGTAATGCCATCTCTATATATGACCAAAAACATTCAATAAATCAAATGAGGATATAAAAACAGCTCCTAATATAAGTATTTTCAAATCGAAACATTTTTAATTGATGAAAATTGCTACTCTCTGGATGAATTTTATTTTTTTCCATGTAATCTTTGTTGTTTGTTCATTATGTTACGCTTGTGTTTTTAACTGATTCATTTGCATGTTATTTCACGTAAATGTATACAGAAATATGTTTCTTCTTTAGTACTTTTCAACAAGTGAAATAAATAGATTATTATTATCAATAATTGAATCAATATTAGACTTTTGTGCAGCCCCTAATACTAATGATGATTGAAGATTGACATTGATTATAAAATAAAAGTAACATTTTGGAAAAAACCGCAACATAGCGATATGATGCTGAAACAACTAGTAATTAACTATTATTCTCAACGAATTAATGATTCATCAAAATTTGTATATAATGTATATAATAAGTGGTCAGTCGGTGTTCAGTGGCACTGAATACTACTTCAATCTGAAGACATAGCTATGAGCTAACATAAAAGTGTTCTGTTGATAAGATTTCTCAAGTTGTCTCAATTTTCCTGATTTGTCTAGTACTGCAATTATACACTTATATTGTGACATATGATGGAGTGAAATGTCGATTGAGGCAATTTATGATTTCATAAAATAGCATGCCCCACAATCCAATTTTTATTGCGACACTGATGAAAATTCAGCTTATTTTACTATGAAATGATGAATATATATCTAGCCTCAAAATGATGAAGCATATGATGAGGTAGAATGTCGCTTGAGACAGTTTGTGATTTCATAAAATAGCATGCTCTTCAGTTCAATTTTTATTGTAAAATTGATGAAAGCTCAGCTTATTTAGCCTTGAGACGATGAAGCATATGATGAAGAAGAATATCGTTTAAGGCAGTTTGCTATTTCATGAAATGGCCTGTGCTTCAGTCAGAATTTCATAATAACAGTATTAAAATCTCAGTTTAGATAGCCTCAAAATGATGAAGCATATGATGAGGTAGAATGTCGCTTGAGACAGTTTGTGATTTCATAAAATATCATGCCCTTCAGTTCAATTTTTATTGTAAAATTGATGAAAGCTCAGCTTATTCAGACTTGAGACGATGAAGCATATGATGAAGTAGAATATCGTTTAAGGCAGTTTGCTATTTCATGAAATGGCATGTCCTTCAGTCAGAATTTCATATTAACATTATTAAAATCTCAGTTTAGATAGCCTCAAAATGATGAAGCATATGATGAGGTAGAAGGTCGCTTGAGACAGTTTGTGATTTCATAAAATTGCATGCCCTACAAACCAATTCTTATTGTGACGTTGATGAAAGCTCAGCTTATTCAGCCTTGTGACGATGAAGCATATGATGAAGTACAATATCGTTTGAGGCAGTTTGCTATTCCATGAAATGGCATGGCCTGCAGTAAAGTTTTTATAGTAACATTGATGTAATCTCAGTTTAGCTAGCCTCAAAATGTTGAAGCATATGATGAGGTAGAATGTCGCTTGAGACAGTTTGTGATTTCATAAAATAGTATGCCCTTCAGTCCAATTTTTATTGTAAAATTGATGAAAGCTAAGCTTATTCAGCCTTGAGATGATGAAGCATGTGATGACAGTTTGCTATTCCAAGAAATGGCATAGTCTGCAGTAAAGTTTTTATAGTAACATTGATGGAATCTCAGTTTAGCTAGCCTCAAAATAATGAAGCATATGATGAGGTAGAATGTCGCTTGAGGCAGTTCGTGATTTCATAAAATAGCATGCCCTACAAACCAATTTTTATTGCGACATTGATGAAAGCTTATTTTGCTTTGAAATGATGAAGCAGAATGTCGTTCAAGGCAGTTTGTGATTCCATGAAAGGGCATGTCCTCCAGTCAGAATTTTATAATAACATTAGTTTAGATAGCCTCAAAATGATGAAGCATATGATGAAATAGAATGTCGCTGGAGGCAATTTGTGATTTCATGAAATAGCATGACCTCCAATTCAATTTTTATTTCAACATTGATGAAAGCTCAGCTTATTCAGCCTTCAGATGATGAAGCATATGATGAAGTACAATATCATTTGAGGTAGTTTGCTATTCCATGAAATGGCATGGCCTGCAGTAAAGTTTTTAAAGTAGCATTGATGGAATCTGTTTGGCTAGCCTCAAAATAATGAAGCATATGATGAGGTATAATGTCGCTTGAGGCCGTTTATGACTTCATAAAATAGCATGTTCTACAATCCAGTTTTTACTGTGACGTTGATGGAAGCTCAGCTCAATCAGCCTTGAAATGATGAAGCATATGATGAAGTAGAATGTCGTTCAAGGCAGTTTGTGATTCCATGAAATGGCATGTCCTCTAGTAAAATTTCATAATAACATTATTGAAATCTCAGCTCAGCTATTCTCAAAATAATGAAGCATATGGTGAAGTGATTTCATAAAATAACATCCCCTCAAATCCAATTTCTATTGAGACACTGATGATAGCTCAGCTTATTTAGCCTTGAAATTATGAAGCATATGATGAAGTAGAATGTCGTTCAAAGTATGAAGTGGCAAGTCCTCCAGTAAAGTTTTTATAGTAACATTGATGGAATTTAAGTTTGGCTAGCCTCAAAATGATGAAGCATATGATGAAATAGAATGTCGCTCGAGGCAATTTGTGATTTCATGAAATAACATGTCCTCCAATCCAATTTTTATTTTAACATTGATGAAAACTCAGCTTATTCAGCACTGAGATGATGAAGCATATGATGAAGTCGAATATTGCTTGAGGCAATTTGTGACTCCATGAAGTGGCATGTCCTCCAGTAAAGTTTTTATAGTAACATTGATGGAATCTCAGNCATGAAGTGGCAAGTCCTCCAGTAAAGTTTTTATAGTAACATTGATGGAATCTCAGTTTGGCTAGCCTCAAAATGATGATGCATATGATGACCGTTTGTCATTTCATAAAATGGCATGCCTTCATTCCTGGGCATCATCATTGCCTGTACTAACATCGGTATCCAAATGGCGTTTCTTTATGTTCAAAATAACTCAAGTCACTTACATTAGTCGTCGTAACCAACGATTGCAAAAAAAACATATCACTCTCGTCACTCCTGACAGTTATGTCATTAGTCAAATACGTTCAACTACATCATAACACCGCGAACAATTACACAAAACGCGGTGAGCGGAATATTTTTTTATAAATTACCACCCGTATTGTGGCCGGTACTAGTCACCTGGACATCTCTGCTAATGGCCCGACCGACTCGAAGGTGACGATGCAGTTTGGGCCTTAAAAACTCACTTGGCGTTTCTCACACTCCGTTAGTAACAGCAAACACGACTGTTTTTGCTAGTCGAGGGGATAACAGTCTAGGTAATCATCAATTTGTCATCCCATTGTTCGAGGGACATTAAATTTAGAGCTAGTCCAGTTTAAGATATACGTAAAAGGTGCAAATCACTGAACTCTGATCTGCTGGTGATTTTTCACATTAAGTGTGAACGGTACAACTAGAATCTTAGACTTAGAATGAATCCAAAACTTAAAGCGCTCTCACACACCAGATATGTATAGCCTTCTCGACGCGTGTTTCACAAACTAATTTGGCATCCTTAGTGGATATAAAACAGCTAATTCCTAACTCTGAATCTCGCCTATTAAAATGTAACACTTTCAGATACTCATCAATGGTTCCCTGGGTTGGCGGGAAATTTTCTAAAGAAAGTTTTCGCTAATTCACAGCAGAGTAGGAACAAGACCTTTGTCACTGTTCATAGTATTCATGATACACTTTTGAAATTACCTTAAAGACTAGTGTTATTTGCCGATCTCAACAGTTTTAGTAGGTGTTCATTTATTCAAGTGCACTGTTCGTAGGTGGTCCCAGAAGTATCCGGCCTGACCTAGAGATGGCGGTAGTTGATTGAAAAATATCACTATATTAGAAAGTACAGTCTATTAATGGCATTACTCTTTTCTACTGATGGAAAAAATCCGTGTAGGTTTATGAAAAATAAAATTACATCATTTTATTATATTATACCACCCAGCTTTTGCCATACAAAGAAACTGCCGACGTTCGGTAACTATTTATTTATGCCATTTGAATAGACACAATCAATACCTACAGCATATGTTTCAAGTTTGAAGACGCTGCGTTAATTATTATTTGTTTGGCAGCCATCGATAGTGAACGTTTTCGGTGAATTTGTGAAGATGAAAAAATTGGACATCGACATGTTTTTATTTGAAAGGCCTCAGCCCAACCAATGAAAAAGTTGAGCTGGATTATACTCTGGGTGAGTCTGCTCCTTCGTTTACAGCAGTAAAATATTGGGTAGCAGAGTTTAAACGTGGCCGTACGAGCTACCAAGACGAGAATCGCAGTGGTCTACCAAATGAGGTTACGACTCCAGTAACGATGAGGTACTGACTAGGTAGGTATTTCAGAAAATGCGGCACATCGTACTTTATCTGAAAATTAGGACATGAGCTGTGTGCAAGATGGGTGCCGCGTTTGCTCACACTAGAGCAAAAATAGTGTCGTGAAGATGTTTCAATTGAGTGTTTAGCGAAGATCCACAGCAACAAAGCAGAATTCTTGTGTCTTTTCATAACCATGAATGAAACATGGGTCCATCACTTTACGCCCGAGACAAAATAACAATCAAAACAGTGGACCCAACAGGGAGAACCGGCTCCAAAGGAGACGAAGACCCTTTCATCTTCGTGGGTTAATTTTCATTGACTATCTTAAAACAGGTAAAACTATCATCGGGAGTTTTATGCAACTTATTGCAAAGTTTGATTGAAGAAATCAAGCAAAAATGGCCGCATTGGGTTGACAATATACCAGCTCACGAATCCATTATCGCAACAACCAAAATTAATGAATTGAGGTTTGAATTGCTACCTTAACCACCCTATTCGCCAGATTTATCCCGCTCGGGGCTAAACTTAAAAAAATTGTTCAGTGGTCAAAGATTTTCCAACGATGAAGTGATGTCGGCAGTTAATGGTTATTTCGAGTAGCAAGATAGTTATTATTATGAAAATAGTATAGAATTTATTAAATGCCGCTGGAAAAAGTGTATAGGGCTGCAAGGAAAACATGTTGAAAAATAAATAATTTTTTTTTCAAAATTTGTGTGTTTTCTTTGTTGGGCCGGTTACTTCTTGGACCACCTATTTTTTTGGTCACCAAAATCGAACATGTACTGATATTTCTTTGAAACGAGTTCAAATGCCTGAATCAGTCTGTCCAATATACTTCTGCCACAGTTTTCACATCTTATTTCATATATCCCCGACTTTTCATATATCATTTCGTCTTCAGAGTTACCTAACATTCTAATCCTTTAGTATATCTTGATTCATATGGAACAAAATGGAAATTTTAATCAGTGTTTTTTAAAAATTCGAGGATCCTTCTTGAATTTACTGTCCTGATTAACTCACCTAATGATTTGAAAGATACAAACTGCTCTCAACTTTGTCCCTGATATCATATCTTTCTTCACTCGACAGGAAGGTAACGAGGCTAGTCTCGACATTTTTTGTTGAGAACAATGGTGGGAGCTAATCAGGAGTATGAAGTACTGATATTCTTTCTATTGACATTAAATTCTAGAGCCTGGTTATTCCTCTACTTCTGATAAGGAGTAATCAGGGTCTAGATTTTAATAGTTCTGCTTGGACCTGACATAGGTCTCATCAGTGGATCCAGACTGAACAATGCATTGTCGACCTCAAATGTCATACCTAATTAGGTATACACCAGAAGTTTCTCAATACTTTTGGAAAAATATCATATTTCTATTCAACGAATATGAAAATATGAAATTATTTCATATTTGAAATATGAAATTATTT
>WOGL01000023.1:0-25074 GCA_015342145.1 Leptinotarsa rubiginosa | reverse complement strand
ATATTCAACTGATATCTTCAGTGTTCTTGACGAGCTTGACGTTTGGACTAATAGTACAATTTAAAAAGCTATAAGCACGTTCCTACACTGGTAGCGTTTATGGAATCCTCTGGCAGGAAAATGGTGCCAATGCAAGTAGATGTAATGAATAATTTCCAACGCGGTTTGAAGTCTTCTTAACGGGATTGTTTTTCAGACCCCGACAGAAATGAAACCTGGATAGTAGACCCTTTCAACATAGCTGTTTCAGATATCGCATCGGTACAGGAAAATCGATTATTAGAAATATGTGATTCAGCTTTGGAAATTAATTTCAAAGAACCTTCTTTATCAAGTTTTGGGTGAATTGAAAAAAGCTTATGAAGAAATATCAGAGGAAGCACTGAAATATTTACTGCTTTTCTCATCTACATACCTCAGTGGAAAGACATTATCTGCTCTCGTATATATCAAAAACAAATACAGAAACATATTACACTTGGAAGCCGATTTGAGATTGCAAGTAAGTAATAACATCAACCGAAATATTACTAATTCAGTTTCAAACCTTCACACTGAAAAAGTTATATTTTTGCGGCACAAAAATAAAATGTCCCAAATTTGTTATTGTGGTTTTTTAATAAGGAGGTCCTTGAAATTGGCTTGATTTTCTTGGGGTCCGTGGGCTGAAAAAAGTTAAGAAACGCTGATTTAAATGAGTATGAGAGTACATAGATGGTTAAAAAGAACCTTTTTTTTATATAGGAAATAACTATAAAGATGTTTTTTACTGTTTTTTGGGTTTGTAAGCTTCCAGAATCTGAAAAATGAAAGCTTAATCAATAGAGGATCTGCTAAAGTGTTTACTCTTTATTTTACTTCAACAGATTTTCTACTGATTAAGCTTTGCTGATTTTTTCAGATTTTGGAAGGTTATATACCCAAAAAAGCAGGAAGAAATATCGAGTTCTTGACAAAAAAAGTCATATGAAGCATATGAAATGTTGCTTTCCTACACAAAAATGCATACCGAGAAGAACACATGTCCATCAGTATTGAAAAAAAAATCTGACTTGAAGACTTCATAAATATCTACCAGATAATAAAAAAAGTCAGAAACTTTTGTCAAATTTTTGATATACCTACATGCAAAAAACAAACTATTCTGTAAGATAATATTTTTCAATAAATAATGATATGAAACAAAATGTATTACTTTTGAACCATAAAAAAATGTATACATTACGTAAATCTAGACAATCTAGGGAATAAAAAGGCAAAATATTAGATGAAGCAGCGGAACTGAATACTCTCATACGCCAACTGAATGAACATCTTTTTATCATAGAAAATGAATTGATTGATAGAATTATGGAGTTTCTGAAATATGTGACTCGTGTCCCCTATTTTTGAAGGAAAAACCTAGTTAACAGGACACTTGAGAAAATTATTTCCGTTCGTTCACCCATGCCGAAGGAAAATCTTTCGGTAGTCTATTTTCCTTTATTGACACAATCTCGATGCTACACAAATGTTTTTGTAGTCTGCGTGGCTGTATCAGTGCATGTGGAAAGCAGCTTAAACGCACCTGTCGTTTTCCCTAGTCGTCGTTCTGTGTGTTCTGTGGATTCATTCATTCGTTCTGTAATCCTGTTTGTCAACGGTGTGTCTTTGGTTATGAGGAATGAGGGATCCTCTTCGTGTTTGTGTGTTGAATCCTTCAACGGAAACGTTTCCTAAGAAAATCCTACTCTGTCGGAAAATTCAGGTAAGATATTCTTTATAAGAGGATATCATGATAGCGATTTATTCAGACTATTTTTCTCATATCTTCTGGTACTTGTGTATTGAGAAAAATTAAGTTAATTTTTCCAGACTTATTTAAGCCGACCAATCTTTCCCAATCCAAGTAATGAAAACCATTAATGAGTATGCATTGATTTTCATTCTAAACAAATGAAATCATCAAACTCTTAACATGAATAAGAATACTGAAAGAAATGAAATATCATGAAAAGGTGTTTAGAATCAAATTCTGGTACCATGAAATTTCGCAAGATTTGAAACATTTTGAAGATTCTAACTTCGAATAATAGAAGATATGAAGATATTGGGAGTTTCAACTTGTTGCAGCTGCAGAATTTTACAGCACTTAGATCCACTTGAATTTCAGAGAGTTCCTTACTGTGATCAGTTATGTTTACAATCTGACTACAGTTGAAGGTTTAGAAAAATATCCTTCCCAAGAGATGATACTACATATGCTGCCTTCTGGTATGAATAATGATCAGTCAGTCGAAATAGTAACACCAGTCATTCACACAGACAGAAGACTTACTTTCATCTTCAAGGGTGTATATTGAGCAAGATACCTCAGCTAACTGATCATATATATTAAGCAGAAAGAAGGTCCTTTCAAGACTTGATTTCTGGGATACACCAGTGTTGGCGTACACCAGCTTCCAAAATGAAACTGGGCCTATCTGAAATGAAACTGAATAATAACTTACAGAATATGGTGGTGGTGGTAGGTAGTCTTAAAACAAGTCCCAAAGCCACAATCGAAGTGTTTTCGAATCTCTTGGTAGAGCTAGTCTACCCATATGCAAACTAGAGTAGAGGGTAACCAGAGTCCAAAAGAAAGCATTTGTTTCTGCCAGCCATTGGGCATTAGTGGTACTAGACAACTGTCTACTTTTTTGAAGACGCCGTCAACAATGTGGATTCTTGTGTTCTCAGATTGGTAATGTTCGAATATTCTATTGACCCTGTAAATGAAATTTCCGTAAAAGAAGATGTCCATTTCTACTTATACTCTAGATTAGATGAAACCAGAGCCCACAGACAGAGCCATTTCGACGAGACGCCCTAATGCGGTATGACACCTTCCTTAACGAAGACGCCAGTAGTGAAAGCAGAGGACGAATCTCGTTTGGAAGTCGATATTGGAGCTTCACTTTGCAACGGACAGCCTTGGGAAGCCTCGTTTATTTTTGATATTCGTAGATTTAGTCTTCTGTCGATCCCATAGATGCATCTTTGTAAGGTGAGATGTCATTGACTTTGCTTAGTCAGGCTTGTCTTTTAAGGGCAGTTGAGTTCTACAATGGCCTCATAGAGAAATTCATTCGGCGGTTAATATCAAAGCTAGGCAATGCAAAAACTCTCCTTGAGGAGCCTCATTTATCTTTGATATTCATGGTTTGTGTCTTCTGTCGATTCCATAGATGGCAACTTGAAACAGAGAGGTCTTGTGATGGATGGAAGTTTTTCTTTATAGGCTCTGGTTTCTACAAGTTGCTTGCTAATGAATGAGCAAATAATCATCTTTAGTTCCTGTTTTTTGACGAATATGTTTTGAATAGGAATCATCAAAGAAAAGGAAACTCACGACAAATACACAAATCCATTACATCACGACCATAAAAAATGTCTGCAAAAAATTCCTGTTTACAGACTTTTCAATGGAACATGGCAATAAGTTGAATATACGGGTAGCCCAAATGATAGATACATGAAAATGTTTTTCTGCCGAATGTTGACAAAATATTTCATTTCATTGAATACAGACATTAGTTTCTCATTCTTGAAAATATATGGGAACGAGTCAAAACTTATGTCCGTGGCTTCCCCCTCGTAGAATTTGGTTTGTAACATTAAGTTTCGTGACGGACCGTTTTAAACAAATAGTTTGAGTATTTTTTTATTGGTCCAAAACTTCAGGTTTCCAACTTCAAAACTGATGAAATTCAATACAATCTTGAAACCCCTATTTTTCCCCCTTGGGGGCGGAAATTCCTGACTCCCTACCTACCTGCATATTTCAAGTTTCTAGGTCTTATATTAACCTACAGTCGAAGCTACTGAACCTAGAATCTTGAAATATGCAGGTAGGTTCTTTGTATAGCGTAAATAAGCATCAAGAAAGGGAATCAGAAATTTCCACCCCCAAGGGGGAAAAATAGGGGTTCAAAGATTGTATTGAATTTCGTCCGTTTTGAAGTTGAAAACCCGGGTTGATAAAAACATATTGTAACTATTTGTTCAAAATGGTCTGTCACGAAATTTAATGTGACAAACCAAATTCCACTCAGGCGAAGCCGCGGGCAACAGCTAGTAATTTATATTTTTACTTTAAAAATACAGTGATTAACAAAAAAATGTCAACTGCACTAAGTAATGAATAGCTTCGAGAATCGAATTATGTTATCTATAAAGAAATTTGCAAAACTAACACAACCGTCAACGACATCTGCCCGCGTTCGGGACGAGTTCTCGGCGATAGCGCTTTATTGCTTATACCGCCCTCTACCCTCGCGCATCGTCCCCCATCGTCTCACAGTAGACGCGACGCGTAATGGCTTACTGCGTTGCGTCAATATTCAGAACTAGTATTGAATTCCAAATTTGCTTTGACTTTACCGATTCAGACATTTATCAATGTTGAATCCTAAAATGTTGTTTATAAACTGCTGAAAAAAGAAAGCGATTTTTCATTCGGCTGTTGAATCCAAGATTTGGTTTCGAATTGAACTGCCACACATGAAGGTATCGGTTTCTAAAATCCGGACAAAAGTCGATTTTTCAGAATTTGTCGCAATGAAAAACTATGTATTACCCGAGATAAAGGAGTATTTGGAAAAATACTTTTGTTTTATATCCCCACATTGCCAGATAGCAAAAGTCTCAAACAGTCTTTCATAGTGCATGCATCTCTTGTTCATACAATGAGTGGAAAGGTTGTAGAGTTTGTCAGCTATGAAACATTTAAAATATATCAATCATCGATATTTCTGATGCAGATATGTACAATGATTTTTAGCAATTTTATTATAATTCATTTCATTATTTCGTTTGGCAAAAATTCTCGAGAAGACATTTTTAAATCACATTTACCTCAAAAGTTACCCCATAGTTGTTGTTCCGAAAGCTGGATTTGGAAACATCAATGAGGATAATACGAGAAAAATATTTTTATGAACTTCTCAGCAGCAATATTGAAAATATATTTGAATTGAAAAGGTATATTTTTAGGAGAGATTCATTCTTATGAAAAGGACGGTTTTGGCTTTTACTTCCGCATCTTGATACAAAAAATGTGGAAATCTTCCAAATAAAGGAAGGAAGCAATCAATTCAAAAAAGTAACTTCATACAAAGATGTGTAGATCATGCAAAGAAGTAGCTTTCAGACACAAACTGGAAGAAAAAGCCATCTCGAAACAGATATTATCATATAAACATTAAATTACACGAAAGAAAAAAAATCCTTCGAAATAATTACTTTCATATGAACGCTGAATTATACGAAAAACACTTTCCTCTATTCCGTTTGTATTCCAAACATTCGTAATGGAATTGAATCAGATATCATTCATAGGATTCCTTCACAATATAATTAATGAAAGAAGTAAAATTTTATGGAACACTGTCAGCTTCAGTGGTAGACATACGATGTTTCGCTATAAGACACTTTCCTTAGTGGCTCTTCAGTACCAAAAACGGATAACATTATATGGAAAAGCACTCAATTCGGTCATAAAATTACGACTTTTTGTCATTGAATGAGCAGAATCCACTCATGTCATCGATGACAGTACGTAAATAACATTCATTCGCTTATTTGACTAAATCCCAGCCATAGGAATCTTGTTCAAATTGAAAGGGCATGCTTTATGAGAGATCCATTTTTTGGGAAAATAATGTTTTGACTTTCTACTTCTCCATGTTGATAAAAAAATTTGGGAATCTTTCAAAGAAAGGAAGGAAGCAATCAATTTCAAAAATTAACTCTGTACAAAGATGTGTAGATCATGCAAATAAGTCACTTTCAGCCTCATTCATTGCCTGAAAGTAATATTGGAAGTTGTACCGAGTATCACAAAAAAACTTTTGAGATCTCAGTCTTTCAAAACTGGTATAAGAACGACTTAACCGAAAGATAAAACCTTTGCTAGCAGAAACCCTTGAATTGCTTTTGTCTGCTGAATTAGAGAGTCAAACAGATTCATTGAATGATGAGGACCTTGTAGACCTTGAAGACGGAAAAATAGTAAAAACAATATCAATATGGTGTTTCTATAGCGATATATATCTCAGTAGGAATATTAACACCATTGAAAGTTGCTTTAGATCATAAAATAATTTTGCCCTGATTTCAGTGTGTCGTGGTTCTTTTTATCTTGGATAAGTAAGGTTGGAGTTACTTGCCGATCCAAAAGTTGTCATCTTTGTGATGGAAAATGTCGGTACTCTGAAATAGAAGGTCGTTGGTAGATATTCGATGACGATCATTCAATATTCCTGAAAGTATGAAGAGTAGACAAGTAGACTTATTTTATTGAAAAAGCTTTTCGGCCCCGAATTGAGAATTTGGACTAGCGTGGTATTGTTTAATTAAAAGAATTCCGGTCAAAAATAGTAAATACGAATCTAATCATGTAATTCGAAGTCTATCAAGTCTAAAGTGATTAAAGATGCCCTCTATCATTCCATATCAAATAAAATGGATAAGACTGAGTGAATACTTTCCAAGAAAATTGATATCGTTCAGGTCAAGATCATCGTGCTGATATACGATCCAGCTTCTCTCAGCATGGGGTAATTTAAAAGTAATATATTCCATAAAGAGCAAGTGGAGTATTTCATTATGATGTATATTAATTTAGCTGGTTGTAATTTAATAATGTAGATTTATGCGAGTTTTTCACTACTCAAATCTTCCGCGTACTGAATGTTAGCTTGTTTTAGCGCTTCCCCTTGGACACTGCTAAGATTAATGCAGCAATATTTCACTTTGAATACAATTTCTGCGGTGAATTCCTTTTAAACAGGTAACACACACACTCTCTGCTTTGTACACATTTTATTGTTTTAGTCATGGGCTGCATATTTGAGGGGCAAAAGGGTTGTGGTTCAAATTACGAGTAAAATGCAGTTTGGCATAAATAAATCGGTAGATTTTGTTGCTGCAGAGCGATTTTATAATTTCACCGGTGAACTGTTTTTTCTGCAAAATCTGCAAATTGTTCATCAGTCATTAAATCTCGACAGCCATTAAATCTGAATGAATGGGTTGATTACTTTTAGTTTGTGACTATTCTACCGTCCAACAGATGGTAGTAGTTTATCCAACATTGCCAAATCAACTAATGCTAAGGGCAAATACATTCACGACAATGAAGGTTTCTGAATGTTCCATAAAAATTAGTTGTGAACATGTTACAGCAAAATCTCGCAGTGATTTACAGATATGTAGACACATAACGGAAGATTTTACCTTTGTATATAGATAGACCATTGTCTTTAGATTTATAGTCAGTCAACCTTATGGCATTGTCTATAGATTTATAGTCAGTCAACCTTATGGAGTTATCATTGGAGGACGATGGAGACTAAATCTATAGACAATGCCTCAAACTTTATTATGTTGTTTGAGAGGAATTTTACATTCGTGCGCTGTCTGTCGAAGACTTATAATACTAGTGACTAGAACTTAAAAAAAAAATTTTTGACAATAAATCGAACTGAAAAGTGAAAAATAAATATAGTTCAAAAAAACTAAAAAACACGCCTTTAAAGAACATCGAACTAAAAAGTTAAAAATATTTTTTTTAATTGAGCTTGAAACAATAACGAACGAAAAATACTAGTATTATTGTGAAAAAAGCGTGGGCGCTTTGTGCCATATTTTTATATATCAAGCTAGTATCAGTATCAGATTCAAAATAAAAATCATCCTCCCATCGGTTATTAGTGCCATCCACATCAAGTAACACTCCTGTCGGAAATGCTCAATCTCATTTCGAATTTTACAATAAATTGGCTCACTAGTAGCCGATAATTTAAATAGTTCACAGATCAGATCCACATTAGGTCTCATGGTAGTCAAAAAATACTTGCCTGCAAAATTTATTCACATTCTGGGAGAGTTTCGTCTAAGTTGTCAACCTACATTTTTCATGAAAATACATCTATCGCTTCAATTGTCCTAATTTTCATATAATTCTGTATACATATTGAAAATATATACATAACATATATTAGTTTTGGTCATAATTGCTCAGATAGAATTTAGTTTTTTTCTGTTTGTACGTTTAATGACTGTAAAAATTATTCCAGAACAATTAAAAATGAGAAACTGCATGATATTCTTATGCTTCTATCCATCCTTAAAAATGAACATTGTGAAATTGGTGAATGGCATAGCATCTGTCAAAAATATCCCTAGAAATCAAACATAACACACAACATTCCCTAGATTCCCTAGAAAGTTTATTTTGACCATAAAATAGTTATTAGGGACCTTTTGAAAAAATAAGATATGCAGCTGGTATACTTTTCTTTTCTGTACAAGAATTTATATAAATTTCAACAATTAAAGCGATAGAGATTTTTCATGAAAAATGTTGGTTGGCAACTTGAACGAAACTCTCTTATCGAGTGATGATATTTTTTATTGTTTATAGTTTCAGAATGAGGTTAACTTGAAATGTAGGCAGGAGTCATAAACTTTATCATCATTAAAAAAAGTTTCAGCTCAGAATGCTGAAACATAAATACGTATTTTCCAATTGGCAATGTCAGCGTAGTTCAAAATATCTGAAAAACTCTTTTCAGCTCTCGAAATCTTCAACAATTTGTTCAAATTTGAATGACAATTCAATAAAACACTATAATCGTTTGAGGAATTTGGCAGATGCCAAATCTAGTAAAACGAATACCGCTAATAGTGCAGACAAAAAGCAAAAAGTTATAATTAACCCGTGTCTCTCGGCAAATGGTTTGATAGAACTGCTCTTCAAACAATTTCAAGAAACCGACAGAAATGACGTCACTTCAAAGCAATATTATCCAACAGTACGACGGTGAGCCACAAGCTTCAATGAAATAGTAGAAAATATTAACGTTATGGATTCTATTGAGTTACGTAAATCAACAATGCTTTGAGACTGAACCGCTACGAAGAGTACCTGATATGCCTAATATGCCAAACGAGGAAATACAGGAACTGAATTAATATACGAAGAAGTCTATTATAATCAATATACACCAAAACAGATGTGGTTATGTATCTGTCGGCCATTTTGAATTACCTGATATCTACTTACAAAATGTTGTTATTACATGTTTAATGGAAATGAAAAAAATTAATTATTATAATAATAATTATCAATCATCTCTCTAGTAATTATACTGAATCTTCCAATAACAGTTCCACTATCAATGAAAAATTAGAAAACGTTTAATATTAGTTCAAAGCATCAATTAAATCGACATAATTTTGTTTATCTTTGATGAAACTCAAAGTGAAATGCATTTGAAATAAATTCTACCTTTCGTAGTATAGCAAATTTCCGCTAAGAATATGATGGTTATTCTGCTTAGAATATTTGTGTTCGACCCATCGACTATGACACCAGTAAGCTATTGTGAAACAGACTTCATGCGCGCGCAATCAAATTATGATGGATTACGTTATGATACTTTACGGTTTCTATACATTACGGTTATGATGGAATACGGATTCTGTACAATGCGGTTTCTACGCTTTAACGATATGATACATTGAGTTTATGATACAATGTGGATATGATGCATTGCGTTTATGATCGGTTGACGTTTCTATAAGTACGTTATGATTTTGTACTTTATGACAAAGTACGTTCTGATGCTTTACGTTATGATGAATTGTGATTATGATGGCTTACGATTATGATCTTGTAGCGTTATGATGCATTGCGATTTCTCTCCTTTGATGTTATGATGGAATACATTATGATGAATTGCATGGACCCCTGTGAAAGCTGTAATGTTGTGTGGTAAATGAATTTCCTGGAAAAAATAACACCAAATCTACTAATACGAATTTGGACTTAACATTGCTTAATAAATTATATTTTATTACAGAGAGATTTACCAAACACACTGAAACAAGACCAGTTCCATTACTTTATCTTGAAGGTACTCACATTGCAGATTTTTGTTTTATACAACACTAATCTAATGGACAATAATTACAATTGAAGAAATAAAAAACCTCATTGCACCGACAATTTGTCCTCAAAAGGTATTTGAGAATCGGCTAGTCTTTATGATTGCAGGTTGAACTGACAAATAAGTTTTGCCAAAGACACATTTCCAAGTTTTTTGAAAATTACTGATTTCTTTCTAAAAGCGACTCTTGACCCGATCGACTATATAATTTCATTAATTCCTAGTGTACGAAAACCCAGAAAAATGTGTTTAAAATAAACTTGTGACCTTTTGAACCAAACATTACATTTTGAATACTCAGCAATTTGTACTTCAAGTCAAGAAAATAACAACTGATACAATTTTGTTTTCTGAAGAATCTGTATACTCCCTGAATTTGAAGTGTGCAACAGTGTTTTGGTGATTTTTCAATTGGGTAAATTATGAAATATTGTTGCAAAAACTTCAGTAACATGAAGTCAGAGGTCAAAACCTCAACTGGTTTCAGCCATATCCGAATCAACGAACCCATAATGTGAGAACATGGAGACAGGAGTGTGACTATCCACTATCAACCATACCCTTGCTCCTACTACCGGTCTGCCCCCTATCTGCCCAAGGACAGATATGAAACAAGAACCAGAGGACCCTTAGTCTTCACTTGAGAGAAGGCAGATTAAGACCCTCACAAAGATCAGGGACAAGAACTGGGGAGTAGGCAGAATGATACCTCAGTTAAACCATACTTTCCAGTTCTTGGACCTCAAATCCTAAGCTGAAATATCAAGAAACGCAAAACTCAAGACAAGTTTATAAGTAGTATTTTTTTAATAACTTTCTTTAAAATCCAACACATCTTTGTGAAGAAATGTATTTTATAGTTTCACTATATTAATACATGACTTTTTCAATAAGATTTTGTAAAAAATATTACTGGAGTTTTATCTCGACACCAAAACGTTATTTTTAACACCTCGATTGAAACACGTGTCGAGGTTTTAAATTACGGTTTGGTGTTGGAATAGAACTTCAGTAATATTCATTACTACACCAAAGATTCCAAACAGTGCATCACAAATATTTTGTCTTTAGACAATAAAGTATATTTTTCATTGTATGACTGACTGAATGATAGCACTGGGATTTAATAACAATCCAAAAACAGGTAAGGGCGATGAGATCTGCCCACATGAAGATGTCATCTATGGAATCAATAGAGATCTTAATCCTCGAATATTAAAGATAAACGAAGCCCCCCAAGGTGACCAGCTGCAAAGCCAAGCTTCAACATCGACGAGATTCATCCTGTGTCTTCCGCTGCAACTGAATGAAATATGAATAATATAATTCCACACTGCCTGGTGTGGAATTATAAATGAATTGTGTTTGGGCTCTGGTTTTCAGCTAGTTGCCTAGCGGTGAAAGCTGCATTGAATGACAGAGGACGAATCTCGTCGGCGCTCGATGTTGAAGCTTAGCTTTGCAACTGACCGCCTTGGGGAGCCTCGTTTATCATTGATATTCAAAGATTGAGTTTTCTGTCGATCCTACAGATGGCGTCTTCATAAGGGGAGAAGCCGTCATCCTTATTGACTTAGGCTTGTCCTTTAAGGACAGTTGAGTTCAGCAATGCATTTGTGGTTCAACCTAGCATCATTAATGAAACTATTACTGGTTGAAACAGCGCTGTCTGGTGTTGATTCATAAATGCATTGTTTGGACTCTGGTTTTCAGACTAAAAACAAATCAGTCCGAGCAATACAAGAAAAATTATTCTAATGGGTTTATATGAATGAAAACTGAAGTGAATGAAGACTGAAGTGTATTTGAGAAGTTCAAACAACAAAACTGCCAACAAAAGAATTATATTATCTCAATTTGAAAGGATAAATAATCGCCCATTGTTTAAAAAAATATTTGCAGATACTTTTCTTGGTAAATAAATTACACATTGTTTCTAAATCTTTCTAGGCTTGGGCTTTTTCTTGGCATTGTTTATATTTTGAACAATCTGATCAATTTGAGCATCATCATAATATTCACTCACTGGTTTTGGATTTTGAATAGGGACTAAATTGATCAAGGCATTGACATTGAAGTTGAACTTATCATTCAACCAATTCGCTACAATTTCAATATTGTAGGCTGTGAATAAAATAGTCAAAATGAATATCAAACTGAAAATCGAAGTTTGTCGAATTGGCTGTTCTGAAACACTGTCTCTTACATTGAAATCAAAGTCAATAAATTTAAATGAAGTATTCGCACTGAACTGATGCACTTCGGAGTTCCACTTAGTGCTTTGCACCAAACTCGAGTCCAGCTGCAAAGTATATAGTTTGTTATCTTGGGGGATAGTTGGAAGATGAACCAAAATTCCTGGGTTGATTGTCTTAGATAGTTTCAACGATGATGTATCGATTTTAGCAGTGTGGATCACTGTCGGTGTTCCATATTCTCTAGTCAATTTTAGTTTGAGTGACCTGTAATGGTCAACATTTTCAGCATAAACTCTGACTAGTACATCCATTTTCCCAGCAGGTCGAAAAACTATGAGTTTGAGATCTGTCACATCTTCTTTTATGGCCTGAAAAAGAAGTGTAAAAAGGAAATGAAGGCTATTGCACTCAGATACATGAATATAACACAAAAGTGAAATTGTTATGATGAAAACACTATTGTTATGAAATCCTTCTGAAGGTTAAAAAATAATCAAACAGACAGAAGAGGTTTTCAAGAAACTTTATTATTTCTCCCTCTCTTTTTGCAATAAAACAAATGGAAAACAATGTAGATCAAAAAAGTTTATTAAACACCTATTTTGCACTACCTTTCACACATAATTTTTAAAATATCACGTCTTGGGTCTGTGTTTTAGATTTTAATAGGGTATTCATAGTACAATAGAATGAATTTTAATATGGAATATCGAGAAAGTTGCAAACCAGTATTTAGGAAAAGGAAAATGTTGACCTCACATACTTATTGTACTAAAATGATCAAATAAACTATTCTATTCTTAAGCTTCAAAACCTCATCTAGATTGGGGAATCTGGAGAATTGAAACCCTCTGAATTTTTGATTTTTTCAATTGAATTTTGTAGTTTGCATACAACTACCGAACGGATATAGTTTATTACTGACTTATCGCCCCCAAATCCGGGGTAAGACCTTTTTTATCAAGTTATAACTTTAGATATTTATTCAATAGAATATTTTTATGTATTTTCCAAACACTTTCATTCATTTTCATGTAATAGTGACCTGTTACAAATGTACTAATGGTATCATCAAATGATTGAAATCAAATGCTTTGAGAGTCATCAACTTACATCAATTCGTATAAAATCTGGAGCCGTTCTTTCAACAACATTGTCTCCACTTAGACTTCCTTTAACAATAACCTTGTAAGAACAATATGGCTGTAGTCCCCTGATTCTGAACTTGCCGGTATTTTCGCAAGTGGTTTCTTCAGAGTAATGACTGCAGTTGCCAATTCCTGAGGCAATTATAACCATATTATCCTCCGAATCTCCATTCAATGATAGCACCTGACCGTAAGCACTGTAGGCAACTCTTTTAGCTCTAAAATATGAAATATTTTCAAAATTTCTGTATCTACATTATTTATATAGGGCACAAATAAACCTACGTACACCAAACGAACATTAACAGTTTCTCCTTCCTGCACAGAGATGATTTTTGAGTTCGGTTCAAACTGATACTCCTTCATCATTGGACGCAAAAAATATTCACTTGGACTGAGAGAGTTGAAAGTTATTTTGCCATTCTCTCCGCTTTGAAGATTCTTACGATAACCCTCACCACCTGATAGAGACAATAAAGCTCCCTAAAAATTAAAAATACAATTACTAATGGGCTTCTGATATGTATTGTCACAGGCGCAATACAAACTGGCGAACTATGGATAACAAAAGTATTCTTACTGAAAGCGGACTGTTATCGATTTCATCCAAAACTTCCACAATAACTTCAGCCAGCTTGTGTGCTAAAAAGTTTCCGTTACTATCAGGCCCAGTTAGAACGTAGGAATCTTTGTTAGCGTAAATTTTATACTCCTTTTTGCTGTCTAAAGGTGGAAACTTGAAAACGCCTCCAGAATCTGTTTCTATAACTAAACGTTCTGCATCTGTACTTTCCACTGTTACAGTTACTCCGGCAAGAGGAGGTTTGACCTTACCCTCGAAGATTTTTCCTTAAAACAGAGTTTGGTGCAATAAAGAAGTAAGAAATATTAGTCTGTTTTAGATGCAACGTATGTAAAGTTTATGACTGTCATTTTGAACAAATGAATAGAACAAACATTTTTTTAATACTGACAGTGGTAAAATAATAACAAAGCAAGTTAAAGTTGGACGAGTTAATAAAAGAGTTATAAAAAAGTTGAGAAGAAGAATTTACTTCTTAGTGCCCTCAAAGCTATATATTATTGAGTACAATTCAGTACAACAGAAATGATAAATTGTATCTATCTATTCAAACAGTCAAATTTTACCTCTCGTAGCTATAAATTTCACTCCAACGTTTTCGCAATCCTCACCACCCTCGACTGACAATATGGGGGGTGTGAAAAACAATGTATCGGATTGTGGAATTACCACTGCTTTTTCTGTAGGTTCTAGAAGAATATCCAGCTCGTATATTCCATTTTGGTATTTCAACTTCCTCTCAGATTTATCTGTACGAATTTTGACAGACACTTGGATATCTCCAAAATCTGAATCTGCCTGGATAGCTAGCTTGAGTGTATGTTTTTGAGCGGACAAAAATATTTCATTCACTTCTGAATCTGTTTTATAACTGATAGTTTTTGGATCGTAGTTATGACAACTTTCTAATGTGAACAGATATTCACCAGGTATTTCCAGACAAAAAGTGGATCTGCCTTGTTGAATGTCCAAGGTTTTTAATTGTTTTTGTCCAGGAAGTTCGAATGTCACCTGGAAAGATATTAGAGGTAACTGTGAGCACTCAGAGTAGTTTATATACATTTTTGATTATTATTTCATGATTTGTATTTTGGAAGAGTATTAATTATACATATATATTATTATCTTTGTTGAAACTACACCTGCGTATCATGGGTCGACACAAAATTGATGGTATATCCATTTTGGATGAAGGGAGGTACTTCAACTGTTGCTGAGTCAACGATAATAGTCTGTTTGTCATTTCTCCAACAGAATTTATTCGACAACAGAAAGACTTCATAGGTGCCTGGATACATATCGCTTATAGAATAAGCTCCACCTTAAAAAAAATAATGAAAAATCAAAACAATGCGATGATCAATGAACTAACCTTTTATTTTCAAAGTCTTCTCGTTCTCCTTTCCAGTTCTCAAAACTACTGTAAGATTTTCACAGTCTTCTTGCTTGATACATTTAACTTTTCCAGAGATTGTGGACTTCAGTTGCGAAAATACAATGCTCCCTACTTTTTCAGATGTCACTTCTATCAACTGCGTCAGTGGAAAGAACCTGGAAGAACCATGAAAACAACCATGAACAAAATTTGCAAAAGTTCAAACATGACGTTTCTGATAACATTTTTTTAAAAGATGATTGTTTTCAATTCTCTACAAACCAAGTGAAACAAAACAAATCTGTTTTATTTTTTGAGTGAGTACAACTTTATCAAATTCGGAAGAGAAGTTTCCAGTCCCAGAAAGTCTACTTGTTTCAAATATTTCAAAAGCACGAAGATTGGACAAATTTTAACCGAATTCTAAACTAGACTAAAGTCTTCAGGTCTATACTTCCCTGTTAATGAGCTTGTTATGATCCCTTTAGAAGAGTTACAACTTGAAAGGCAAAATGGTGAAACTGTCAAACTCCAATTTCTCCACCAGTATGTAAATAAAAAAAAAATGTTTGAAAGTAAAGTTCACTTGTAATTAACAAACATCACAATTCTATACTATACAGACTTCATTACTGTAGTTACATAGAAGATAATGGACTCGATAAAGTATCCAAAAACCCCAGACCCATTTGAAGTTATATGTTTTCCCCATGATCTGAACAATTATTTTAGAATGGACTTACTGCAATCCTTTTTGTTTATCCTCTTCATTCACAACAACTTGCACTTCGTATTTTCCAGGAGATAGATACTGGCAGAAAGTACCACCACTTGGAGAAGTTTCAGTTTGTATAAATTTGGTTCCTCCCAGTTTGCTGAATGTAACAATTTGAGAATGATCACTTATAACAGAACCACAAACTTTGAAAGCAGAAGGAAGGATGTCGGGAAGTTCTGGCAAGTTTGGATTCATCCTAACAAATATTTCCTCAAAGATCACGTCATCTGAAAGTAAAATCATAGTAAAACGACTTTCAATTAACATATTATCTATAAGACATCTTATTAAACTTCATGTCAAAAGATGAATGATGAGGGATGATATATTATGTGAGAGACATCTGCAGCAATTCTTTTTTGTAGAAAGACTGGTCATTTCCCTATATTAGAATACTCTCATTCAGTAAAACATTCACCTTTAAAAAGAAACTAATTTTTTAAACTGTCTCTCTTATTTATATTACTCATCAGTTCAATAACACTACACTCCTAAGCAAATCTAAAAGAGTTTCAGAGCTGAATGAAAAACTTGCCTGCTTCAGCTCTCAGTTTGTATGTCCCAGCTTTCATTTTCTCCAGTTTGTATGATCCTTTAGCGTCTGTTCTAGCTATTTCTTGGCCGTTCAAGAACACTTTAACATTCGCTAATGGAACATTTCTAGACCTTAACACTCGCCCAGGAATGCTGAAACCAATTATCTGAAAAAATTAACGATAATTCGAGAACAAATATAAACCAGCGTTGTCATTACCTCAAAACTCTGTTGCAGATCTAAACTGTCATGATTTACTGTGAATTTGATTTGTTCTGGTTGAAAATAGATGTTTTGTCCTTTGTAATGGGCTACAGCATAATAATGACCATTTGGCAATGTATCAAAAACAAATTTTCCATTTTCATCAGTTAAAACGTGGCACAAAATGTTATCCTTGTTTTTGATCTGCAAATCAGCCAAAGGCTCCTTAATGCATCCCTCAACCAATACATTTCTAGTCTATAAAAAATGTCTTTAGGAAAGTACAAAATACAAATATGTATTCATTACTTCTGAGAATAGAAGAATACTAGCACCTTTGACAGGTTCGTTTTCACTTTTAACGCTTCCAGACACATCATATCCCTGTATTACTAGACTATTTTTTGGTAATTCCGTATTGCTTTCAGCAACTTCAACATCAACTAACCTTTTTGAAATCTTCCATCTACCAAATAAAGAAAAACAATCATTATTTTAGGATCATATGGATGAGGAAACTTACTTTGGGTGAGAAATAGAAACTTTATGGTTTCCTGGAAATACAGGGGTGAAAAAAAAGTTCCCGTTTTGATCAGTTAATGTTGTTCTTATTTCCCCATTGGATTCCAATTGAACGGTAACACCTTCAGGGCCTTTACTGCTCGATTCTTCAGTCAACTGACTACCCAAGCTTTCTACCTGAAAAAAATTGGATAGCTCCATAACAGTGCAATGTTCATATAATGTCTCCCAATACCTCAGTTTCAAGTCACGATTTAAACCTTATTTATTGGAGAGAAATTGCTACACTGCTAATGAATTCTCAACTAATTTCAATTAGTCTTTGTCTGTGTGATATAATTCTTTGTTACTATAGGTAACATTAGTAAAAAATGTTGATAAAAAACATTGAAGTTTTGATTTATTGTCATCATAGTATTATTAAAAAAGCCCCAATTGATATCTTTTACAAAATCATTCAACTTCAACAAGCCTGCTTGGATAATCAATCTAATAGTAATTTGTAGGAAGTTTTATGTTGATTGAAGTGCTCAAATGATCTGATTCAACAATACATATTTCACAATGCAATCTATGGAGAGTTGATGTATTTCATTGAATACCTTCCAGTTGGAAGATAGAAAAAAATTTGTTGCCTTGGTTTTAGAACTGACAGCCTTCGGGAGCCACATTTATCTGTGATATTCATCGATTGAGTTACCTGTCAACTCCATAGATGGCGTTTCCGTATAATGAGTTGTCATCACCCTTACTTATTAAGGCTTGTTCTTCGAAGATAGTTGAGTCTAGCAATGCATTTGTAGTTTAGCCTATATCAGCACTGATTAAACTTATGGTTAATATGGTACTTATAAATGAGATGTGATTGGGTTCTAGTTTTGACTAACCATTATATATTCTATAATGTTTGGGAGTGCACTGTTTTCTATTATTATTATCTGAACATTTACCTTTCCTGTTATGCCAAACCCTTGAAACACGAAATTTATATCCTTCCCTTGACTACATATATCATTAACTCCATCTATAGATAGAACCACCTTTTTGGGTTCAAAACTCCATCCCGGAGGAGGAGAAAGTTCAAGAAGCATTTCGCCTTTATCGTAAAGTGGAACAAAATAATAACCATTATTTGGAGCAGCAGTAGTCCGGTCTTTTACTATACCTTGCTTAGTGATTCTGAAGCAAATATATATGAATAATTGGTATTAGATAAAAATGGTTCATACTTACAACTTAACCTCAACTTTTGAAAAATCAATTGGAACATGGCTTTTTAAAAATCCTCCACATCCCAAAACTTCATCGGAATATGAAGTTGGGAAAAAGTTTATTAAGACGGCTACTAACAAGTGAAGTTCATTCATTTCTGAAAGAAAATACGATATTTTTCGTTCCCGAAGTAATGATAATGAATATTTTTTACAGGTGAACACGGGGCACGGTCGGTCTTATCTGTCAAATATTGTATAGAGAATTCTGTTTTCTGGTTTCACCTAATCTAAGCTTTTAACTAATAGATGGCAGTAAATTCCGTATTACATTGTATATAGAATTCTGTTTTCACCTAATCTAAGCTTTTAACTAATAGATGGCAGTAAATTCCGTATTTGTATATAGAATTCTGTTTTCATTTAATCTAAGCTTTTAACTAATAGATGGCAGTAAATTCCATATTTAGCTATATTGTATATAGAATTCTGTGTTCACCTATTTTCACCTAATCTAAGCTTTTTACTAATAGATGGCAGTAAATTTCGTATTTCCCTCAGAACAATAAAAGATCTTTTGAATGATCTGTGTTATTATGGCTTTATTTTAATCGATTTATTGACTAATAATGTATTACTAATGAAGAATAGATATAACTAACCATTGTCATTGATCATCTGTGTAAAAAAAATCGCTAATAGTTGGCATACTGGGACTGGATAGAATAGCAAAATACCTAATAGTTACACCACAGGATATTAAATTCACACATAGAAAAGCTCTCTATCACTTTTTAATAAACACCTATCTCTCATTTGACTCTGGCATGAAATAAAACTTCCTATAATAAATTGACGCTATCCGGAAGATGTTTAAACTCCCTTTTCATTGTTCTACAAACCAAACAATATTCTGGATAAACTCGCAGCTCATTAGACTTGTGTTTTCATTCACAACTTGTCTGGAATCTGGATATGGACCAGAACTACTGCAGGTGCTGCGAGATACTTTCTGAGCGTTTAAGATTGTATATTTACGGAGCAATATGAAACTGTTGTGATTTGAAGCCTACAAATCAGCTCTCGAAATGTAATTGGTACAGCAACTGTGATTTTTTTACCTATAATTTTACGGTTGTTTTATTGTATTTTTATGTAGTTAAAACATAACCCATATAGATGTGGGCTCTGGGTCTGAAACTTGGATTCGCCCAGTTTTCAATGAAAAAGGCTCATTATCACCAAAAGAGGTATAGTATAGTAGCTTGTCAATTACAGTAGGGACACTGCTTTGAAAACTTGAACAACTATTGATAAAGACATTAATTGTGTTTTACATTAATTAGGTACATCATAACTGCAACACTTTTCTCGATGTAAGTTTTACAACCAAGTTGTGATCAGATATTAGAAATGGTTTTCATCTTCTATCAACCACTCGTGAATTCCTCATTACTCACTTCATGAAAAAAATAATCAATTTTTGTAATTATTAGAATATCACATTCCACCAGGTTGAAATAATAAATACAGATCTTTCTATTAAAAAAACTTGAACTGATTTGCCAAAAGAAACAAAAATGATCGTAATTATAATAAACTTACCAATAATGTGCACTTGATTTGGATCAGCCTGTATAGTCAATAACAGGTATTTTTGTTTAATATTTCAAAGGAGTTATTAGCACAATATCACGTTAATTGAAACATATAAACTGAAGAAGTGGTCATCAAAAAATTACCAAGACTAAATTTCACACGAGTTCATTATCATTTTCTAGTACCTTAAGATGTCAATTATTCCACATTTTACGATGACTGATAAAAACGAATCCCAAGAAAATGTTTTTGAATTAAAATTAAATTTAGATCTACAGCACATGTGCTACTTGTCCTTCAATACTGGTTTACAAATAACCTAATTTAACAATTATTATTAAAGTAGGAGATGGAGTAAAAGTTTGGTGTTTGAATCGGCCATAATTTTTGCTAAAAATGTAGGTTCAGTCATATGTAATATTATTAAAAAAAATCAGACCAGAATATAACTATTTTATTATTTTTCGAAATATTACACAAAAACATGCCAATCTAATGGAGATATCATAAAAAAACAATAATACTGAAACATATATAAAAATTCGGGAATTTATTATTGTACAACTTTTTATGTTAACCCCATTAGCACCACTTAAGCTGAAGAGGCAAAAGATCTCATTCAAATTGGACTGTGGCAGAGCATCTTAACAAAAAAATGAAGAAAATATACTATATACTTCTTTATAAATAAATCAGAACGAATACCATATTACCGGTAAAATAGAATTATATTCATTTATAGCTAGTTTTGCACTTCATATTGTTTGTTGTACATGAACATACAGAGATATAAGTATATTTAATAAAGCACAATTCTGAAGCTATATCTACAGAATTACACAATGTTTATTCCAAAAATCCTGCATTTAAAATAAAAAATATATTGTATGTAGTGACACTGTAAGCCATAAAACCCTTCAATAAAATAGTATAATAATAAGTACCGAAAGTATTCAAAAACTCCGTGGATGAAATTAAATTTCAAAAATTTGTCACCAATATATTAAAATATGGATTAGAAAGTGAGAAAAGATTAAAATTGAAGCCTAACATTTGTTACAAATACGAAAAAATGGAAAGACCTCACCTGAATGCCATTTTTGTATCATCTGAACCTGCCCATTTTACGTTGAAACCTGCAAATCATGTTCGAGTTTATTCTCTGTAAAGCCTAATGGCTTCAGTGTTAGATGTAGCCAGAGATTTTGCCTAATTCAAATCTGACAATGAAACTATGAATATTATATCTTGTTATATTTCAATATTTTTCAAAAGTATCCAGAACCATCAAACTTTTATATAAACAGTATCCCGGATACTAATTCCAAGTATTCAAACATAACTATTATTGGAATCTATTCAATAATTTGGTGAGACAAAACAATTGAAACCGTGAAAAAAATCAAAGATTATCGATGAGAGTTATAAAATTCCCAAACTTAAAAATTTTCAAATGGAATAAAAAGTTTTTGGAATTGAAAAAGCAATTCATGATTAAAATGATATGATAAAGCTGCGTCAAAATTTCGGGGATTTCTTGACAACATTCACTTTGGTTTTCCAGTGTTATCCCGACACATAAATGGTGGAGCTTTCATCACAGTCGAATTGTTGAGATGAGCTCAAACGTTGGCAACACCGCGAATAGAAAATTTAATAAATAAAGTAAATCTATACAAAATATCACACATCTAAAAAGTCTTTTAAAAGAGTAATACGTCGCTTTTCTGCTATGTCCATTTGATTTTCCAAGTCGCCTCTATCAGTCGTCTCTGCTCTCTCGATTTTCCAAGACAAATTTTCAATTTCGGCCTCTAGTTGAGCTTGCTGGTACTCGAACAGTTCTTTCCTAGATCCAGCATCCATATAATAAGCATATGGATATGTATATTGTAAAGTATATCGACATTTTGCTAGTAGATTGGCAGCAGTGAATAAATATTGCCAATCTATCCAAGTACCCAATCCTGACATAACTTTATGGTTTATTCTTGTCCTCAGTTTCTCCAAGGTCTGTTCTTCCAACTTCAATGACTTTGAATGATTCTCCCATCTTTCGTAGTAATGCAAATATTTTTTCAGTGCCTCCCGTGCCTGAAAAAGTATTAATATATTTATTTCAACACTTTGACTTGTCATCTATGCTGTGAAAAAGTTTTATAAAGCAACCCCCCAATTTCAAAAAGTGATTGCTACCTTTATTGAGAAGTTTTTAACAAATGAACTAATTGAAACTACTACTGAAAACAGACCTACGATCAAAGGAGGCATCACATACAAATGTTCATGATGAAGAACAATCTGGACGGCAACTGGACAACTTTCATTGGATAATACTGGATCCACCATATAGCCTTGACCATCAGACTTTAATTTTTTCAAAAAAAATTCTTGGAGGAAAGCACTTGAAAAATAACACGTTAAAATAAAAAGTTCTACTGGTTCAACGTTCAGACGGCATAGTTCTATGATGATGATAATCAAAAGCAGGTTTCACATGACAAATGTTTTATTGTTAAGGATGATTATGTAAGAGAACAACAAATATGTTCATATTTTAGTTTGTTATACATTTATATCCACAAATGAAGTTTCCTTAACTCCATTACAAAACTTGACTCAAATTTGACGAGATATCAGTTACATTTCTTAGATATTTTGAGTTTAGTCTAATATAAACTCTCAGGGCATTCAGGAATCACAGGCAATGAAAAAGCTGATGAAGGTGCTAAACACGGATCATCAAATTTATATAGAGGTCCTGAACGAGCTCTGGGGGTACTAAAATTATTGGTACGAAACCAGATTAGGACATGCACCAATAAGAAGCACACAGAGTACTGGACAAAAGTACTTGGCAACAAACACAGTAGAACCTTCATTAGGGAATCGTCCGAGAAAAGAACCGAAGAACTACTTCAGTATAGTAGGGATCGGCTCAGAATAATTACAGGGTTACTAACCGGTCATTGTCTGCTCAGAGGACACTTGAATAAAATGGGGCTCTACATCGGAGACCTCAGCTGCAGATTGTGCAACAAAGGGATAGAAACAGCTCTACACATCTTATGCGAATGTGAGGCACTGAATCACAGGAGGCAGGCAATATATGGACGTACAAAAGTACGCCCAGAAGAATATGACGAACATCCAACACGGAACCTGTACGAACTAGTACAGGGAACGAGACTGATAGAATGGGTGTCATGAGAAGATGGGAGAATAAACGCAATAAGCCCAAGAGGCTCCAGTGTTTTCTGGAGACTTGGACTAAATGGACAAGCCAGACAGCTCCCAAGGGACCAAAAAAAGAAAAAAAAATTCATATCCAGTTTTGCCAGGTATAATACAAATTCTATATTTTGGGCTGATATTAGGTTTGCATGTGTAGTATATTTGATAATTTTACAAAATAAACAGGTCAAAAATAACATTTCATAACACCCAAAGAAAAATCCTCTCAGGTGTCTGAAAGGTGCTAAATCATTTCCTCCTTTTCTTAAAAGAGAACGTATACCTCTCAACTCACAGGCGAAATTGGTGACACGTGTGGATCATTGTATTCTTGCAACGTGCTAGTCGTAGGGATGTCTGCAGTATGCTGTGTAATGTCCACTGTAAGTAGACCCACTGTGATTCGAAAATGCATATAGATTATAACGACGAGGAGTTATATTGTCTGCTGTATAATTGATCATATCTAATCCATCTAGAGGAAATTCGATGGCAACATTCAACTTGCTCTAAATCTTTCCGTTAGAGAGAATATTTTAAAATGAATTACTAAAATTCGAGGAAACTTATGGATTGATAGAATACGTCGGTTTTTCATGTCCATCCAAAGTTTCCTTTCTTGTGAAGGAATCCGAACATTGTGACAAAGTCAATTTGCCAGTTGTTTGTGATTTGTGATATGGGAAGTGACTAGTTCCAGAAAAGATGGAAGGTTAGTGATGAGTATCCATAGTGTGTGAACTTCATCGTGGATTTTAATTGACCAACAAAATCTTCTACAATCATAGAGTTATTTGTACTAAAATATCTCAGCCATGTCTCTTGTGCTCTTTCGCTGTCCCTCAATTTTTCGTCAATCTCCGTTAATATCGGTTTAGGTTTCTCATTAATTCTATTAACGTCATCATGTAAACTCCTGAGAGTCTTGATGTGCATGACCCATGAGGGTAAAAACTCCGAAACTGACTTTAACTCTCAGATCAATATTCTAACCACAATTTCTTGATAACTTCTGTTATTAAAGCATCCTCCACACTAGAAATACTATTATTGATATCTTTCAAGTATTTATCCTTTTTCAAATATTCCAGTGACCACCTCGAGTTTGATAAACATTGGATTACACTGTTCATGAAACAGATGATGCCAATATTTTTTAACCCATTAAGACTAGAATGTATCACTTGTCTAATTTTGTTGTAGCTGTTGTTACATTTGTCATTGCTGTTTTTATCCGAGTAATCACGGATGTGACGATTTTCCCCATCATTTTATCAGCGGTGTATCTACCTGTCGAATTTATTGACCCGTGTTGCTTCTTATTATTTTCTTTCTCTTTTATGTGAAATAATGCAAGGAAATAAATATTTCGAAATGAATTTGGAAATATTAATCTCTCTACACAGTAGGGTCTGGTAAACGCCTGTCGGAAAACAATTACTTTCTCGGTTAATACCACGCTGGATATTGGATTATATAAGACAGACAATTATGCAAGATTCTTCATAGAGGCTAGTCTTGCAGATGTTTTGCGTCCATCCAGCAGCAGGACCATTCTGAAATTATTCAAGTGGATCACGTGCATACCACGGTTTCGGTTCACTAGATGGTGTTGTTACTAGTTAACAATCTTTCTCTCAGACGAAGGTTTCATATACAGTGCCTTCATTTCAAAACTTCCCACCCCTAGTACTTCGTTTAGCAGGGAGAATT
>WOGL01000022.1:0-25216 GCA_015342145.1 Leptinotarsa rubiginosa | reverse complement strand
GAGTTTTGTCTATGGATTCTGGACAAGTTTAGTGGGGATGAACATTTTTTAGATTCCATTTTATTTTCTGATGAATCTACTTTTCATAAAAATGACTTAGTGAACATACATAACTTCCATTATTGTAGTGATGTGAAACCTCATTTTTCCGAACTCTGGATCACCAGAATAGATGGTCTGTTAACGTGTGGGGAAGAATTATAGGTACACAAGTTATAGGACCATACTTCTATGATGGACATTTTTACAATTTTTACAAGACGATCTGCCTGAGCTTCTGGATAATGTGATGCTAAATATCAAACAACGGATGTGGTTACAATTGGATGGAGATTCGACACAATTCAAATTCAGTGTCAGACAGTTTTTGAGTATTTGCTTTCCGATTAAATGGATTGGTTTGGGAGGACCACAAAATGGGCCAGCGAGGTCACCACATTTGACTTGCCTCGATTTTTTTCTAAGGGGATACTTGGAGAATGAGGTTTCCGATACTCCCCCAAGAATAAGGGCTGCTTTTTGAAGAGTGACGCCTCAAATGTTATTACATGTTTTGTTTTGATCTGGCCGACCGCAGTCGCTGATAATACATGCATTATGTATGCGGATGATACTTCATTATGGGTATTAAATACCCACAATAGGAGTATGACCGGGCACTAAATAATTTAGTCTCTGGTGTAATTCTAATTATCTGTATTTCAATTCTGGAAAAACCTTTTCTATTCGATTAAAATAAATGCCAACATGACATTAAAATAAATGTCAACAACAGCGTACTCTCTAATGTCAGCTGTAAGCCCTAAAATGTACATTTTAGGGCTTACAGTAGACCACTGTCTGAACAGGACTTTGTAGCCACCTCAAAATGATCATTTATCACATATTTAAAGATAAATCTCAAAATGATTTTAACCAGTGAACAAATATTGAATTTGTTTGAAGGTGGTTGACAATGTTTCGTGGTGCATTCCATCAGTTCGGACTTCCGTTGTCTAATAAATTGATTTGAAATCCTTGGAAGAATCTATAAAAAATTAAAAAGATTAACTGAAAAATAACAATTATATCAAGCAAAAAAAAGAAACAATCAAAAAATTGAAATATTAACACGAGATGAAAATTAAAAATCATTAACAAGAAATGAAAATTAAAAATTAAAAGATTCCAAGCCAAGGTATTTCACGACGTTTCGATTGTTAGTATCCACAATCGTCTTCGGGTGATGACTGACATCACCCGAATCATATCATTTGATATCATAATAGTGTTACCTCAAAGGGTGGTCCTAATTTACATGGATTAGAAAATGTTATTAGGCAGTGTTGTGACAGTATACCGAAATCTTTTTTAGAAAATGTCAATAAAGAATTTTGTCTATGAACAATAAAATGTTTAGCGATGGAAGGAAGATATGTAGAAATTTAAGGATTTAGTGATTCACTATTCAGGTTTCTGAACGTTTTTGTAATTTGGAGGGTCATTTCAGACGGATATATCCCGAACAAACAAAATTTATTCCAATTAGTCATAAGCTCTATCTGTAATAGATTCAGTGGGATGTACCACTGCGCCACCTGCAGACAAAGTTCGGAAACTACTCCACAAATACATACTCCGGGGTAGGAGTCAGAATGATAAACATATTCCGGAGAGGTGCATTTGATATGCTCAAGTACAGGTGAAAACATTTCACCCTTGCCTCTCATGTGAACTTTCGACTTTATAGGTAAGTGTCGCAGATACCCGAATTGAAAACAACAAGTATCCTTGTTTAAGTGAAAAACAACATGTGTCTTACCTAAAAGGTCCACGATAACTAACCTAACATGTTTTATACAAAGGGCAAATCAAGTTGTCGAAAATAATAGTCAACTAGATATTATTTTCACAGATTTCAGTAAAGCCTTCGACAAGGTTGATCATGAGGTTATGTTGAAAAAACTATACACATTTGAGCTTACAGATCGATTCTTGAAGCTGTCAGCTTCGTATCTTATAGACAGGAAACAGTATGAAGTTTATAAGGGATAGGAATCAAAGGATTTCTTCACAAGATCTGGTGTACCCCAAGGGTCCAATCTAGGACCCCTTTTCTTTTTATTACAAATAGATGATCTGCCAGAAGTAGTTCAGGACTCGCAATGTGCACTATTCGCGGATGATATTAAACTATTCAAGCAAACCAAAAGTCAAGAAGATATGATTTTGCTACAAAATGACGTAGATAGAGTTTACGAGTGATCCGTGGCAAATCGCCTTACAGTATGTCAATTACAAGGAAAAAACTACGGAATGATTTTCAGTATAAGATAAACAATGAATATTTAGCCAAGAAGACAGAATGTAGAGATTTGGGAGTTACGCTGGATGAAAAACTTACTTTTGAGCAAAATATGACCAACATTATAAACAGAGTATATAGAATGCTTGGCTTCATTATTAGAATCTCATTCAAATTCACAAAAATATCCACATTACTAACACTTCATAATGCATTTGTCCGTAGTATACTTATTATTCAGTTCATAAAAATGAAATTGAAAAGGTACTGAAAAATATTCTAAGATTTCTACATTACAAAAAACATGGTGAATATATTTTCAATCCTAGTTATCATACTTCCTTGAATGAATTTGAATTCACAACCTCAGAATTGATAAGAAAAATGGCTTCTCTATTATTTTTCTATAAGTTATTGCATAATATAGTAGATACTCCACACTTGTCAAAAATGTATCTGTATCATACTTCAATAATATAAGGAAAGATATTTTTATTTTCTACTTAAACCTCGAACCAACCTAGGTTTAAATTCCCCACAATACAATATGTGTTCTCTTGGGAATTGTTTGAGGAATATAGATTTCTTTGTCAAATGTAATGTAAAACATTTTTAAAAAATATTGAATTTGAGGTGTCATCCTTAGAAATTGATACTAATTGTAAGTTAGAGTCAATTTGAATGAAAAAGTTTCATTTGTCATTTTTAACTAAATGTGTCTGAATTTGATTTTGATTCAGGTGATTTGAAGTAATTTTAGTTGTAGTCATTGTATTATATTAAGAATGGTTATTTAATTAGTTTTTGATATTGTAATCAATTATTGGAGCTGTTTGTTTATTCATTTCATTGTTGAATAAAAGCAACCAATTTCAATAGGCTAACTTAGATAAGGTGTGTGTTATCAATAATACAATCCAGCAGGTTATGTAATAATTCGAAGTAACTAGTTTCTGATATTTCAATATTTCAGATCAGTACGTCACTCCACTATATCTGTTAAAATCAAATGATATATATTTATTCGTTTGAACAATTCCCAACACGAAACATTTTTTATTCCAGCCATTACATGAGACAAATTCTCGAGGCGTTAAGATATTGCCACGAAAACGACATCGTCCACAGGGACATCAAGCCAGAATGTATTTTGTTAGCAACGAGAGAAAATTCAGCACCTGTCAAATTAGGTGGATTTGGGGTAGCAGTTCAGCTGCCGGACAGACATCCCATCAACATAGGAGGTGAGTGAATTTCTCATTTGAGATTGGAAGTAGTTGTTTCCCTAAAACTTGATGTAGGTTTGACTGTGTGTGTTTTTTAGTTTGTGGTGATCGTTGACGCTTCTCTTGAAATATGTAAATAAAGAATAAGGATCTGACGTTTGAAAATAATCCAATGTAAAAGGCACATAATACCACCTCGTACTTGTGAAATCTTCCACCTCCACATTTCATATTGAAATATGAACATATTCATTTGAAATTATTATTTCCCTCAAAGTGATGAAATGAAGGCTACGCCAGCAAAACAGAGTTGTACATTGATAAAACTGACACCCGGCATAAAGGTGTCATTATTCTTGAATCATACGTGACTCTCAGAGCCTGGTGATGCTTTATTCACACAATTTCAATCACTGTAACTGCCCTGATCAAAATAAATCAATGGATGCAAATATGATTGTGACTGAATATTTAAACTTTGCATGAATGCGTCTACAGAAATTGACAGGTTTAACTTGATATTATGATTAGGACAGTGACTAGACTCTCACTCTTCTGAGAAAACTCAAATAAATATGTAAATGAATAAAACTTATCGATGCAATGAACAAGATACCAAAATGAACGAATTGTCGCACTCCATTGATTCACATAACCTCACGAAAATAAGACAATAATTCTTCAATTCAAACTCCACCTTAAATACCAACAATTTAAACGCGATATTCAGTAGAGTCAATATCTTGATTAACAACTTATTCGTAAAATTAGACATTTTTAATTCGAATGGAAACGTTATTCTGAATTCGAATGAAATTGTAAAGAATATGCGACAGGGCCGCATATTGAAGTTTTTGTCTGGAAGATCGATATATTTTCTATCCAATTGCCACTGAAACATTTGGTAGCTTTGGTTCCTTTGCTTCCGATTTTTTCAGAGATATTGGTCAAAAACTAATTACAGTAACAGGCGATTCTAGAGCAAGATCATTTCTAATACAACGAATCAGCATTGCAATTCAGAGAGGAAATGCTGCATCAATCCTTGGCACCATTTCTCCTTCTCAAAATCTTGATGAAATTTTCTTTAGCCCACTAAACTGGTCTGATACTACGGATTTCTCCCCAGCTTCTTCTGTTAAAAATTATCCAAACGTTAATGAGAGTAAATCAGACTTCAGTTCTAAAAAAATTGTAGAAGACTTAACAAGCAAACTCAACACTATCAGTTTCAACATCATGAAAGGACAAATGCAAAAGAGAAAAAATGTTCAAATCCAGGAAAATTTTGCAGTGATTCAACAAACAGCCGAATCTCCACCTTTTGCCAACTACCCGCACACTATGATCTTCCCGACGATGAACCACCATCATTCGCCTATGTCTGAACCCGTCAACAATTTTGACGAAATCGCTACTGACCAGGATGCCAAAAACGAGTTCAACGACAATCTTCCCTTATGCCCCTTCAAGCTCTCCAGAAGGTCCCACCAGTTTGTAGATCCAGACTGTTATAGGATGGGCATGTTTCTATCTACGTATATGGTCGACGGTAGGGCAGTGAACTTGCAGCCAAGGGGTCTGCTCAATCGAAACAATCACTGTTATGTCAACTCCATTTTGCAAGCCCTGATCGCATGTCCACCACTCTACAACTTACTAAACAGTCTGAGTAAAAACATATCTTCGAACGAGAGAATGACATCTACCCCGGTTATATTTGGAATGTGCCGTTTTGTGGAACAGTTTGTTCACCTACCTTCCTACTTTCTGACGAAAGACGAGAGAGTAGATAAAAATTCCAAGAATGACCAAAAAGTTTCAATCAACACTGGCATCCCATTCGGTCCAACGTGGATTTATGAAATATTGCATAACATGCGGACTGACTGGATCGATGGTAGACAACAAGATGCAGAAGAGTGTCTAGGTTTTCTTTTGAATGGACTCAATGATGAAATGTTTGAGCTAAATGAGTTGGTTAAATATTATATTAAAGATGAAAAACCTCTCGTTGACTCTGCTTTGAGCAATGATTCAAATAATGTATGGAACATAATAGAATCGAAAAATAAAGGACATCCAACCAGAAGGATCGACTTCACCAATACACCGATAAGTGACATCTTCGGGGGGCAACTAAAGTCGAGCATTCATGGCAACGTGGACCACATTACTGAGAATACACAGCCTTTCCTCATCCTGCCACTCAACATTGAGAAAGTGAAGACCGTCAGAGAAGCGCTTAAGGTACTTGTCTCCAAGAACATTTCAGAGGGAGTGACTTCGTCGAAAACAAATGAGAAGGTCGAAGCGTGGGAGCAAATTACGCTCTGCAAACTTCCCGTTATCCTTATTTTGCATTTGAAGTTTTTTAAATACAGCAACGACCGTTGCACGAAGATTATCAAGGCTTTTGATTTCGAATTCGACTTGAAGTTTGATTCGACTTTGATATCGTCGGAAACACAGTCTCCAACAGAGAAACAATACAAGCTATTTGCCGTCGTTTACCACGAAGGCAAAAATGCCAACATTGGACACTACGTGACCGATGCCTTCCACGTCGGCTACAACTGCTGGATTAGGTACGATTCTTTGGTCAAGACCGTGCAAAAAGAAGACGTATTGAAACCCCAGGAAACGCGAGTTCCTTATTTGCTGATCTACAGGAGAAGCGATATGATCCTATCTAAATAAGGTTGCTACTTTTACGTAGAGTTAAGCGTCTGGAATCTTACGGAATTTCTCTTTTTAGTTTTTATTGAATTCGATTTTTTTTTTATTTAATGAATTTTTTCATTCTTTCATTAGTGACAGGTATTGTTCAATTTTTAATGATATATGTATTTCATTTATTTAAATAAAATTTCAAATTCAAATAAAAAAAAAAATTAAAAATTGAATAACTTAAACAAGATTAGTTAACAATAAACAAAATAAAAATAATGCCATAAAACAATCTGTTTTGTTGTACAAATTTTAGAGCTGGCAATTCTAGGCTAAATACTAAAAAATTATGATTCACTTGAAAAACATAATAATTTCGATAACAAGATTTTGAGACCGAACATAAGCTACTTTATGAATTCAATGTTATTATCAATAAAAATGTGCCCCCTGTATAAGTAATTTGTTCTGTTCAATAATTTTTGCTTCTTAAAAAAAGTTTTATCTTATCTTAATCTTTTAGACACCAAAATCTGTTTTCAATTTCTTGGAATGATAGCTAGATCTTGGCCCATTTATTATGGGCAAAGTTATTGAATGGGACAGTTACTGATGAACAGCAAGCGTTTTAAAAAAATAAATTGAATTCAAATAATAACATATCGGGGTGAACCTTTCTACACCCAAACAAAGTTCTTCCTTATAATTTTCATTTGATCGTGGAAAAAGGTCAAAATTCTACTAAAACTTCTAAATATTCAAAGATATTCACAGATATAAAGTTTGTTAGTATAGGTATATGTCAACTACTCAATATAATGAGTAGAGATGAGCCGAATAGTGGTTTGCCATTTCAGTGTTTCAGAGCAATGCAGCTGAAAGTCTTCTTGCTAGAATCCAAAGTCTTTTTAATTGGTGGGCAAAGCATAAGTCTAAATATGCACCTTCAGCTAATTTATCCAAAGTGTTTCTAAGTGCTTCTGGTAGTAGTGTGTATAGTGAACGATTTTTCTGCACCATAATTTACCATTAATTAATTTTAAATATTATATGTACGTTTCTTTTTTTTTGCTTATATGTATTTTGTTTTACTTCCGATCTCTATTATATTTATTTTTATAGTGTCTCTCTGTCTCTATATATTAATGTCTATTATTGTCAATTTGACACTTGTGTTCATTAAAAATTGAAACTGTTGATTTTAGGTTCAAAAATAAATGTTGATTTGATGTTTAATTACTTTATTTTATTAGCTTTATTCAACAAATTTCTCGAAAGATTTCATTAAAATCTGTTTTTCCGTTAACTAGCTGTCGTCCCCCTACGAACAACTCTCGAAAGTCGAAACTTGTGCGAACTTACAAGGTCTCACCTTTTAACATGTGATTGCTAACACGGGTTGGATGATAGGAAGTGATAATCGATCGTCCGGCCTTACGGTAGAACCTTCGGTTTATACAACAGTCGATCGAACAAATGAAGCACAATCAACCAGGCTATCGTCCTAATAATATGATATTAATCCTACATACGAAGTTTTGTCTTTTAGTTTTATACCGTGTCGTATAGCTAAGAAGATAGAAATACTCAAACGAATATATTCGGTACCAAAACTGAATATTTCGGCCGAATACGAATAGTGAAAAAGATGACGAATGAGCCGAATACCAACCGAATATTTGGTGCATCACTAATAATGAGGGTATATCAAAGTAGGTTTTTTGTCACTTTTAATTTTTCATCACTTACTTCCTACTTTAGTGTGGAAACAAAATGTAAAACTGTTTTGGAACCTTCAATACTGTCTAGTCTATTTATCATTTTTTGTCCTTTCTGTCAAATGTAGTTCACTTTCTATTCATACAAGCTCTTTTGTAATATCAACAAATTAAAAAATTAATTGATGAAATTTCTGGTTAGGAAATGTTACTTTCATGTAAAAGAATGTTCAAATGAATAATTAAAAATTTACATAATGTTACGTTTTTACCCGTGGGTTGAAATTTTTGTCAACATCAATTCAGCATGTTGTAAGTCACTGCATAATGAACCCTAAATATTATATATAAAATGTAAAAATCAAACGGGTAAGAATAATAGATTGTCGGGTTCATAAGTCGTGGCAGGTTTTGATACCTGACGTGTCGTCTGACGTACACTTTGAAAAATCTTGTCGAGACTAACCCTCTATTAGGTTTCATATTTAAAAGTTGATGAATGGTTTTTATCGCTATCTAACACTCAGCTAGGATTTTTAAATCTTTTGATAACATTTGAAATATAAAGTTGCATCATCTGCGAAAAGGGTGAATGTGGCTGTAATTGGTAGTTATATAATTCATATAAAGGAGGAACAAGATCGGTTCCAACACAAAGGCTTGTGGTACTCCGCTAATTATGACGTTTTCAGCATTACCAAACCAAGCCAATATCATGTGAAATTATTTTTCATCATATATGTTTGAAATGTAATTGAATGATCCAGTGAAACATTTCCAGATCGATTATTCAATATTTAGCACACATCTGGATTTCATCACTGATTTATAGTTGTTGCCAAGTGTGTTGGTTTGTGTTGATAAATGTAGGTCAAACCCAATTATAAATAACACCCATAACTATACATTTAGTGAAAGAACTTGTCCTTCATACACATCTATATTTCATACGAATTAGTCTATGATTATTTGGCGAGTTCAGAATTTACCAGCGCCATTTTTTTTTAATATTGGGCGTGGACTAAATACAGAAACTCAATATTTAACTTTTTGTGATTACTACTTAATAATAAAAATACAAGTCAGTTCGAAAAGGAACAAATATCTGTTTATAAATACTCAAATTCTCAACAAAACCTCACCATATTCGATTGACTTGCCTGAAAAATACCTTCAATACGTATTTTCTTTGTGTGGAAATGTTGGAAAACTTCGTAATTTGGTACCGCATGGGTACCACGAACATCAAAATAGCTGATACGAGGGCGGTTCCAGAAATACCCTGCCTGAACTAGAAATGGCGGTAGTTGTTTGAAAAATATCACTGTATCAGAAAGTACACAATCTATTAAACATATGTTTCAAGTTTGAAGAGACTGTGTTGCTTGGCAGCCATCAATAGCAAACATTTACGGTAAATTTGTGAAAATGGAGAAAATTGGGCATCGTTATGTGGTACAATACTTTTATTTGAAAGGCCTCAGCTCAATTAATATAAGAGCTGAACTGGATTCTACTATGTGAGTAGGGTGCTAATGCCGACTGAACGCCTCCCCCCCACCCCTTTTGACCTTGAGATGTCACACGACCTTGAATGACGTCACCTAACCTTGAACGTCGTACACATAGTATGAGCTTGAATGCGGTGTTTGACCTTGAGTGTGGGGTTTGACCTTGACGTTCGACACTTCGACTACCTTGAGCTTGCTCCATGGCATTGAATGTTGACCTTGAATGAAATCGTGACGTGCACAGAATATAACCTTGAACAGTGATGTTCGGCGTTGCGGTGTTTGACCTTGAGTGTGGGGTTTGACATTGACGTTCGACACTTCGACTACCTTGAGCTTGCTCTGTGGCATTGAATGTTGACCTTGTAGCTCTCATTTGGGTTATGGTGGGGGGGAGGAGTTGGGCTTTTATAAGGAGTGTGCTGTGAACGTTTCACTCATTTCAAATTCTCCTTATCGTACGGTAGATATTTCTATATACAAGATGTATTCGTGCGTTGATTGTAAAAAAAGTTTCACTCGTAGTGACAACCTACGTCGTCATCAGCGGGATTCCTGTACACCCGCAAATGGTGATGGACCTCCAACATCGAAGAGGCAACGGTTGACACCCCCAGCACTTCCAACACTGCAAACATGCGTGTGCTGCAATTTGACTATTGCAAGCGATCAGATGAATGTACATCGGAGGACGTTGCAGCACAGAACAAACGCATGTGTTCAATATGGGGAAGGTGTGAAAATTGTCAATACAGCTTTCAAGTGTAGAATTGTGAGCTACCGAGTGGACAGTGAAAACCACCACATGGATTACCCAACATTCTTCAATGAAATTAAGCAGAAAGTAGTGAAACTACTCGAAGAAGTGTTGGATATCCATAAATGTGTGAAAGTGAACATGGAAGTGTTTGGGCGGTACAGTCTGCAAACTAAGGATCTTTCAGACATCAAATCATTTAATAGTCCCAATGAAGTAATTGATCAATCGAATGATTTGGATGTGGTTTATAGCAGTTTTGCAGATAGTTTAACTGTTAAAGCAGCGGAATTTCAAGATCGGGATTCAGGTATGTGATCTAGTCAAAATGTTGATGATGATGGACTTATAGAGAAAAACCATATTTTCAGGTTGGACCATTGAGAAAATTCTGTACTTGGAGGTGAATATCAACAAGTATAGCCCCTTCGGAGGGTCTTCTTACATCAAATTGCCAAGGTTCATCGAATTGAAGAAAAGTGTGGTGAATGTTCTTAATCAAGATCAGTGCTGCTTTGCGTGGGCTGTGACTTCAGCTTTATACCCTGCCAGTCAGAAACTTAATGAAATTTCATCATATCCCCACTTCTCAACCGTCTTGAATGTAGCAGGTATGGATTTTCCAGTTAAGTTGAAAGATATTCCTAAGTTTGAGGTTATGAACGATTGCTCTATCAATGTTTATGGGTTGGAAAATGTTTTTAAAAATGGTAGAATTGAATATGAAGTTGTGGGCCCGTTACACTATTCTAAACGTAGATTAAATAGCCATGTTAATCTGTTGATTATTACGGATGATTCTGGTAATAGTCATTATTGTTGGATTAAGGATTTATCGAGACTAGTATCATCACAAATATCTGCCCGTGGTCATAAAAAGTATTTTTGTGATGGTTGTTTATTGTACTTTGATAATGAACGAACTTTATTGCGACATCAGTTGAATGATTGTAATCACATATCGACAACGACGCCATCCACAAATTTCAGGGTTGATAAATTTGGTAAAAGGGTACCTGAGAATATTTTGAAATTTGAAAATATCGAGAAACAGTTGCGGGTTCCATTCGTTGTATATGCTGATTTCGAATCTATTCTGAAACCAGTGCATACTAATGAGCCAAATCCTGCTAACTCTTATACAAATCGAACATATCTTCATGAACCATATGCTTTTTCTTATCTCATAAAGTGCTCTTTTGATGATTCTATATCTAAATTTGTACTATATAGAGGTGCTGATGCAGCTAAAGTGTTTGTGTCAAACTTGGAGGCTGATGTCACCAATATTTATCACAAATATTTGAAGAATGTCATTCCAATGAGTCCATTGACTGATGAGGAAGAGCATGATTTCAATATTGCCGCCACATGTGGTATATGTGGAGAACCATTTGGTGATGGTGATATTAAGGTGCGTGACCACTGCCATCTAACGGGGAAAAAAAGAAATGGAGCTGCACATAGTATTTGTAACCTCAATTTCAAATTGCCCAACTTTATACCCATAATTTTTCATAATCTCAGTGGGTATGACTGTCATTTGTTCATAAAAGAGTTATGCACAAACAAAACAAAAGTTGACGTCATTGCTCAAACTAAAGAAAAGTATGTTTCCTTCACGAAACATATAATTATGGAGAGAATAGTAGATCACAATGGAGTGATGAAAAATAAGTTTTTGAAATTAAGGTTCATCGATAGTTTTAAATTTATGGCTGCTTCCCTTCAAGAGTTAGGTGACAATTTAGATGAAAAACATTTTGTGGAAACAAGAAAATATTTTCCGGAACAGGATAAATTCAAACTTATGAGGCAGAAAGGTGTTTTTCCGTACAGTTTTATCGATTCTTTAGATAAATTAAATTATTCTAGTATACCATCAAAGTTGGACTTTTATGATAAATTAAATGAAAAACATGTTTCTGATGAGGATTATGATAGAGTAAAGCAGGTATGGAACACATTCAATTGTCAAGATTTGGGTGAATATTCTGACATATACCTAAAATCTGATGTTCTACTGTTGTGCGATATTTTTGAAAATTTTAGAAATATGAGTTTAGATACATATAAATTGGATCCTGCTCACTATTTCACTTCTCCAGGTCTTTCTTGGGATGCTATGTTGAAGTATACGGGTGTCAACTTGGAATTATTAACTGATATCGATATGGTGCATTTTCTCCAAAACGGTATACGTGGTGGTGTAAGCCAGTGTTCGGAGAGAAAGCATATTGCAAACAATCAGTTTCTTCCAAATTATAATCCCGAAGAACCTTCATCTTTCATAATGTATTTGGATGCAACAAATCTGTATGGTCATAGCATGTCTCAATCATTACCTTTTGGTGGGTTCACTTGGTTGACTGCCAGTGAAATATGTCAGTTGGATATCAATAGTATTCCAGATGATAGCCCCCAAGGATACATACTTGAAGTAGATGTGCATTACCCTGTCGAGTTACACGATCTACATTCGGATTTACCATTTTTGGTTGAAAGTATTATACCACCTGGTTCAAAGTCCAAAATACCCAAACTTATTCCTAATTTGAATGATAAAAAGAAATATATCGTTCATTATAGGAATTTGAAACAAGCGGTCCGTAATGGTTTGATGGTGATGAAAACTCATAGAATTCTCAGATTCAATCAGTCACCGTGGCTGAAAAAATATATCGATTTGAATACAAATTTGAGAAATAAGGCTACCAATAAGTTTGAGAAGGGTTACTTCAAATTGAATATAAATTCCATATTCGGCAAAACGATGGAAAATGTAAACAATAGAAGAGACATTCGAATTGTCACACATTGGGAATCCATAAGAAGAGGTATGGGTGCCAATGCTTTGATAGCTCGTCCCAATTTCAAAACATTATCCATATTTTCGGAAGACTTTGTCGTCATACATATGGATAAAGTTAAGGTTTGTTATAATAAACCATTGTATTTGGGGTTCAGTATATTGGATATGTCGAAAACAGTCATTTATGATTTTTTCTATGATGTCATCAAAAAACATTACGGACCACAAGCTTCTCTTCTCTATACCGATACGGATTCTTTGATACTGAAAATAATGACGGATAATTTTTATAATTTTATGATTGCAAATGTTGATAAATTTGACACTTCTAACTATAAGTTGGGCAATAAATTCAATGTGCCAGTTAGCAAATCGGTGATTGGAAATATGAAGGATGAACTTCCGAATGATCCCATCATCAGTTTCCATGGCACCGGTGCGAAAGCATATCATGTACAAAGTGTGTCTGATGAAATAAAGAAAGCAAAAGGTATTAAAAAATCCGTTATAAAAAATCAAATTTCAATTGAAGATTACATTAGTATTGTTGAAACAGGCGGTACAATATTTAGAAAGATGAATGTATTCAGGAGTGATTTACATGATATTTACACGTTGATGTGCAATAAAGTCGCGCTGTCACATAATGATGATAAGCGATTCATCATTCCTAATACCACCAAGACATTACCTTGGGGCCACAACGATATTGAATTCTATCAGACGAGTTCCGAACAAAATTTAAGAATTCTTTTGAATGTACTGAAAGATGAAAACAGTATAAGTGACAAGAAATTAAATCTACTCATTGCCTTATTGGAAGAGCAATCGAGTAATTGAATTTTTTCACCCATTATCTGGTTTGTTCAACAAATTGTAAAATTCATACTTGTCGAATATTTCAAACGAATTATCCTACCCCACTTCCACCCCCCACTCCCATTCCCACCCGAAGTGGTAGGGAGCATATGGCTATAAAACATGAGGAGGAGGCCACAGTTCATCATTCGATTGCAGTCTTCCTTCGAAAGAAGCAGCCAACCCGAGATACCTGCCAGCCAACTTGTTGAAGTTAAAAATTCAAAGCAGCTTGATGTAAGTACACACTTCCATACTATTTATATTATATTGTCTAATATTTTCATTTTCTCTTTCTAGAACCATGTCTTTTCTAAGGAATGCTCTGTTAACCCCGAGTACCCCTCTCAATGAAAGGCAGTTGGATGATGTAGAGCGGAGGAGGGTGGTTGTCCTACAAGACATCGTGATACAACCACCAGCTACACCACCAGCTGCAGCTCCCATTCCACCACCGAGGATGACTTCCACCCAGGAAGTGGCGGCTCCCATTCCACCACCGGGGATGACTTCCACCCAGGAAGTGGCGGCTCCCGACTTGAAGATCTTTTTCGAGGACTTCAAACCAACCCCCGAGGAGGAGGAGATTGACCCCCCACTGCCACCAACTTTGTCGACATTCAGGCGACCAACTTCTTCGTCAGCGCCCTCCATCGAAGACTTACTGGGTGTCTACAACCCGGACCTGGACATGTCTCTGAGGGATTTATCTCAACTCGAAAGTTTACTATCCCCCATAGAAGTATTATCGCCCATCGATTCAGGGGATGAGTTCGAGAAACCAGTCAAGAGGGCCAAGAAGGTGAAGAAGTCCGAACCTGTGAAGGTGAAGAAGTCCGAACCTGTGAAGGCATCCAAAGCCAAAGGTAGGAGGGGTGGTAAGTTGAGTGCTTTTCGCAAAAAGTGTGAAAAGAACTCACCTTACGGTGGTTGGCCTACAGCACCCCTTCCAGTGATGGAGGTGCAGAACTTGGTGGAAGTCGTCGCCCAGGTCCATCGGGATGCGTCGCCCCCTCCAGTCACCCGGCCTACAGCACCCCTTCCAGTGATGGAGGTGCAGAACTTGGTGGAAGTCGTCGCCCAGGTCCATCGGGATGCGTCGCCCCCTCCAGTCACCCCCCAGGTACGTGTTGAGCATTCCGAACAAGAGGTTGCCCCGGAAAATGTCCTTTCACAGACTGTGGTAGAGGGTAATAAACTCAAAGAGTCTATATCCTATGCGCAGTCTGTGAAAAAGAGATATTTGAAGGAAAAGGAGGTTGTGGATGGTTCTGAATCCAGAAAAAGGGCCTTGATGGCGGAAATTTCCACCATCGAGGCCCAGAAACTGGAATTAGAGAAGCGACTCTCTTTGCTTAGGGCGAAACTTCAAGAAGAAGATTCGCAACAAGGAAAGAGTTTGGCTTACGTCCAAAAACATGGACCTCTTGTTCAGGAATGGGATGCCATCTGCCAGGGGTTCCTTAATACCTAACCCCTTTTGTTATTATAATTTTGTTTAGTTTAAGTTAGATGTATGTTAGAATAAAAAAATTTGTAATTTTAAGAATATAATAATTCAAATTGTACAAATAATAAAAACTTGCATGTTAATTTTAAGGTTATTTAATAAAGTCTATGTTATGAATGAAAAAATAAAATAAGGAATATTGGAGTGCATATCTATTTTGGTTGTTGCACACAAAATACTGCGTGGTTGGGGCAGTATTTATTCCTTCATTCTAGTCATTTTCTAGTCACATGTAGTATATAGAATAAAATTAGTTAAATAGAATAATTGTATAGAATTTCCATCATTTGAAAGTGTGTGAATTGTAAAATAGTTATTTTTTCTAGAGAATAAATAAAGGTGATTCTAGTAATGCTCTGAGTATAATTCCAAAACCTTTTGACACTTCTCTCATCATTATTCAAATAAATGAATTTTGATATTGCCAAACAAATAGTATTGGTGAATGTGGGAAAAAATGATATAGTTAATAAGCAATCAGTATTGAAAAAAATTTGATACTTCTTCCAGCGTCATTCAAACAAATAACTGCGATATTACCAAACAAATAGCATTGAGAAAAGTAAAAAGAAAATGAATGGTGTTTGTAATGAGCAATCACTGTCATTTTATGAAAAAAAAAATTTGATTCTTCTCTCAACATTATTCAAACAAATATTATTTATGTGAATGTGTAAAAATAAAATCATGAATCTAATGAATATTATATTGGATTTATTCCTCAATTCTCACATCAATACTTAAATAAATAACCTAGTGGGTCTTTATTTTTCACATATCCCCCCTCCCTTACTCTACCCCACTTTCTTCAAATCATATAAATAAGATTGTATTCTCAATATTCCTCAACTTGTTCGTTCATCATGAATCAAGCAACACCAATTATTCGGGAAGCTGATTCCACCAGTGAACCTCATTTTGCCCCACCTGAGAATTGGTCCTATGGTGACATTCAAGTTGCTGTAGTTGATTCAACATCTCCCGATGATGAATTCGATGGGTATTCAGATACAACAATAGATCTGAATGAAGAACAAGATGTAACCTCAGACGAAGATGAGTTTGAACATGATGAATTTGCCAGCCCAGAACTTGTGGATCGACTGTGGCTTGAAGATCATCAAATCGCTCCACCAAATATCATCGTGGTGGTTGATTCTCCCGAACCGGACATTATGGAAGCGGTTAACCCGGTCGCACCTGACATCATCATTATAGATGATGATGATGATGATCAGGCAGGTTAGGTTAGGTTTTCCTCGGAGTGCACATAGTACCTGGTTGGTGCACACGGAATGCTGCGTGGATGGGGCAGCATTCAACCTAACCACTCTATTTGGTAGTAGTGAAAAAAATAGGGCTATATCGGTACGCCCTTGCGGTGAAACGTTAGTTGTTTCGCTATAAAACGAATGAATTAGAAAATGGAAACAGTTAATCATTATCTTTGGATATCTTTGGAACATTGTTTTAATAATGTTGATAAAAATTCGTACCATAAAGAAATTTTGAGCAAAGTATATTCGGGTAAGTAACGAAGGGAAAGGTTGTATAGGCGAAGCGATCGCGAAGCGATCGCTTCGCGATCGCTCAGCAGGCCGCTTCGCGGCCTGGGGCGCTCAACATCCACCACTTGCATCCGGGGCGCGATTTTTGCGACCCCCATCTCCCCCACCCCACCTCCCACTCCAGCCCCCCCACTCCGCCTCCCACTATACCCCCTCCTGTGCAAGAGTATAAATGTAGGAGTTCCTCAATGTAATCTTCAGTTGAGTAGCTATCGTCAGCATGTCAACATACCAGGAAGCCGATTCCACGACCGGACCCCAGGCGGAAGAATCTACAGCGCCACTCCCGGATCTTCAGTTGGAGGATTCAGATATGGAGGCCGATTCAACAACCACGCCTCATCACCCTTCCACATCTTCGGTCCAGGTACTGCATGTGACCAGTACCGAAGACCCCTCCGAGGAGTCGAGCAGCTCGGATGATGATGATGACGATCTCTGGGACGACGACGCATTTGCGGAGGAAATGGCGTTTTCTGAGGGTTCGGTGATGTGGCAGTACTTCCCCCGGCCCGATGACAGCGACGACGACGTGTAATCCTTTCCTTTTTTTCCCCTATTTTTTTCCCTATTTTTTTCCCTATTTCACCCATCCTTTATCCTTTCCTTCCTCGGAGTACACATTTTGTTTGGTTGGTGTACACGAGACACTGCGTGGTTGGGGCAGTGTCTACCTCCCTCTCTCCTTTCCACCTTTGAAATAAATATTCTGAATTACAATACCAATTACTCTTATTGACTACTCTGAATAAACACCCCTCGAATTTGAAATATTGTCTTATGAAAATTATATTTCCAAATCTTGACATGAATTCTGCAATTGTTCAGATAAGAGAGAGCTAGTATGTTATCAAACAGATTCAAATCCACTCGGACGCTTGAACAATCATTTTTCAATGTAATTTATTTTACAAAGATAAGATATTCAGAGAACTTACATATTCTATAACACATTTGTGCATACATCATATGTATATGGATGTACATTTTAGAGGTATATCCATATATTACAAACTACTCTTCGTATGATTATGTGACACTCAAAATATTCTATTTCTTTGACTGACTGATCAATCTTATTATTAGATATGTACACTTTGTTTGTAGCTCTGAAAAGAGCTGTATTTTTGTTGACCCGAAAGTCCACGGTAACTGCTCCGCAGATGGGGTGTTGTTGCAATCTCATTATGAGATATCTACTCTTTGTTTAAATAATGTAGCCCTGAAAAGGGCTGTTTTTTTTGTTGACCCGAAGGTCCACGGTTACATCTTCAGAGGTGGGGTGTTGTTACATATGATACAGACGGCTATTCTCCTAAAGTTGGTCAAAGGCCTATCACATGCTTTACACCATGTTTGCCCCATCTCCATGAAGCGGGCGGTGTAATGAATGTCCACGTGCTCATAATACCCTCCATTGTTATTCCGCACAGAATAAAAGCGGAAGCAACACCAACACAACTTCTCTATTTCACCGTCAATCGTTTTGACCCTGACATGGCTATCCGTTACACAATACAAATCTAACGGATCTTCCAATGTCTCAGTGATATTCAACCACTCAACATTGCCAATAACTACTCCGCTGTCGTCAGTCTCGTGAGTCGAATCTGTTGCGATACCTTCATCTTCTTCTTCAACAAGACCTTCTTCATCATCATCAATATCTAAATCCCCAACACCTTGCTCAATTGCCTCATCGTCTTCGATATTTAAGCCACCTTCTGCACCTTGCTCATTCACCTCATACTGCATATCTCCACCATCATTTTCTTCGTCAACACCCACTATCTGTCCAACGTCTTCAAACTCTTCCACCAGCTCGTGGTTATTAATATCTCTCTGAGATAATAATGCTAACACAGCAGCTCTCTGTGCAGACATATTAATGTATTCTTGTGGTGATACTTGAATACTGACTGAAGTTTACAATCACTCACCGATTTTTATATGATTTTTGACAGTGGCGCTGGTGGTGGTAGCTCCCTCCACTCTACCCCACTCTTCACGGCACCTGTTTATAAGAGGGAAACATGGGGACGTGAGAGTGTAGTTAAATTCATCGATTGAATATTTGTACATCTATCAGTGAATATGTCTTTCCCTAAAGAGTGGGATACAAAACCGACAATACGCGGCTTTCCAATCAAAATTGGCAAACATATAGTGTGTTACAACTGCCATGGGTATTGGCCTGAAACATATATCAACCCATGTACCGGCCTGTGTCGTAGATGTGTTGTGGCAAGGAATCCAGACCCACTTCGGAAGAGGATAAATGGTTCAACTCTAGAAGTAAGTGACTACCGCCAGCAGTGCAGAGAATGTTCGAAAGAGATTATGTGTAATAATATGGGCATTTCAAGGAATATATGCATAAATTGTGTAGCGACTTGCGATACATTAGTCCAGCGATGTCTACACTGTAGTGAATATAGTATGGATTGTTGGAACAATTTATGTAGTGCTTGTAGAAATGATTGGCAATTGTGTGAGAATGTCGGCCAATTTCACCCCAACAGAGATGTCCACTTTCGAGAGTGCTGGTGCCTAACCTATGAAGAGCGGATAGAGAGACGGAGGATTCATGGAAATCTTATGCTAAGATACACATCTTGAAGTGATTTCAATATGTTGAATTTATGAAAAATAAAACCAATAGTTTACATATTACTTGCATCATTTCTAAGGTTATTATTCTATTTAGTTTTCAATAAATAAAACAATTTTAATACACTATTTTTTTATTTTTTATCTAATATTGAGTACAATCATGATAATGTCATTACACCAAAGAATTTTCATCGATCCATGAGTTGTGATCTTCAGAGAACCCCAGCCACTTTACATATAGGCGATGTCCTTTTCTTTTTAAAACTCGCTCCACCAAATACGTATTGGGATCTTTCGTTTTATTCAACTCCAGCCCATAAAAACAGCCTTTGATTGGTTGCCCATTCACATCTTCTAATGCATAAGTTATAGGTTCTGTATTATTAACTTTCACAACTTTGAATATTTCAGCTGTAAAATTTGCTGTATAACCTTTATCGAATGCATTTTTATACTTGCTGATTCGAACACTATCTCCAATTTTAAACGTACTTTTTTTACGTTTCACATGTGGACTCTTAGATTCGGCATACATTGACAATTTAGTAGACTGTTTCACATCTGCAGGTTTCATACCAATCGTACGATGAACTTTGTTGTTATACTGACGAGTAATTCTAGGAAGAATGTTCAACCACTTGTAATGACCTTGAAGTGAAAACTCCTTATAAAGCCAACTCTTCAATGTTCTGATTACTCGTTCTGCAATTGCAGCTTTTTTTGTGCTGAATGTTGAGTAATGATTGATGTTGTGTTTCTTCATTAACGATGAGAATTTCGAATTATAGAACTCAGTACCATGATCAGATTGTAAATTTTTTGGAGTATATTTAGCATCTTTCAACACGCTTGCCATAGCTGCAGTAACTGAATCACCAGTTTTATTCTTCAACGGTCTTGACCATACAAACTTTGAATAACAGTTGATAACTATAAGGATGTACCTATATCCCTCATTTTCTCTAGAATATGGTTGCATTTCCATCAAATCCATCTGCCACAAGTCAGAAAAACCCTTTATTACTGTCTTCCGACGGGGGAAATTTCGACGCGCCGGCTTGTGTATTTCTTTCACAACCTGCCATTTTGCATTACTCATATTACTGCTCTAAGACTTCTTCAAGATGATAAAATTGAGGAATCACTTTTCTACTGTTCAGGTGCAAGTGTAACGATTGACTATTAAACTTCAATGACTCGCTCAGTAAAAGTATCAACCAACTTAGCTATTACGTCAGTTCGCTTTTCCACATTACTCAATTGATCAGCTAATGCAGAAGTGATGAGTGCATTTTTGTCAATGATTATTTGCACCTCATTATGTTTTGAATCAATATGTTTTCCGACGTTACGTAGCGTTGATGCAATGAATTCTTGGAAATACTTCAGGGTTGTCTCATTGACTTTTCTAATCTGATCGTCAACATATCCTTTAGTAACAGAATCTTTACTGTCTACAGGTTCACCAACATTTTGAAACCGCTTATTCTGAATATCATAATCACCATTTGGTGTGAGAATGAATCCAACACCAGATCTTCCAACTATTGGTTTACTAACACCACCTCTTCTACGCCCAAATTTATCAATTGTGGTATGCATAGTTAGATCGTTTGTGATCGACTGAGCCAGTTTCACACATCATGTTCATGATATTGCGGTCAATAGACTAATCCTTCTTCACGTAATTCCTCAATTATGGCTAATATTTCATTATCATGTCCGGTATGTCCAGCCAGTCGTGAACTCCAAAGTAGTCGAAGGCGATCAATCAATTCTTCGAGTTCATTCCAATAAACATAATCTGTATGCTTATTTCTGAAATATTTTTTCTGGGTGGGTATTTTGATCATGCCAGCACCTTCTCTGCTAGGGTTTCCGTTGGATAATAATGGTAGGATTATTTCTCTATATTTCTTCCAATTATTCGATAGAAGACCTTGTTTTCTCTCATTGTATTTATATGCAGCCTTTGTTAATTTGAGTATATCACCATATGTGGTTATATCGGAAGAGGGGATATTTCTCGATGGTACTTTCATGAATATCAAGTTATATAGTTTTGGAGTGCCCTGATAAGAGGCAATAGTTTTACCATTTTTCATAAACACAATTTTCTCATCGATAAATTCCACATCAGCTACTCCCATTTGTAAATTTCCCGTTTCAGTGTTCATGTGTACTCCAAAGACTGTATCGTAAGAGGGATTTCCTGATAGTAACTTTTTTATATGCTTTTGTACTTCATCACGATCATCGAATACATTAGGTGATTCTGAATCTAAAGTTGTCAATTGAGAGGTTTGAAGATCCTTCGAGGAAGCCCCTTCAAATTTTGGTTTCCACTCATTTTCAATTATAGTTTTGGCTGTTAATGGTGTAGCAGTCTTTGTTTTCTGCATCACTTGATTCATTTGAGATGCTCCTTCAGTATTGGCAGATATTACTTTCAAAGGTGTTATTATTGGCTCATAGATTCTCTCGAGTGCTGATTGATCACCTAGACGACTACTTTTGATATAATTGAATTTCTTCCGAACGGCATCCGTTGCTTCAATTAACTTTCTTTTTAAACATATTTCACCATCATTTTTTCCCTCCATAATTCACTCCAAGAATTTGTATAATGATGTGTTATCTCCACTATCTAGCACTCAAGTGATTCAATTTTTCGAAAACGTCAAGGATATATGAAAGCATCGAATCCTTTTCGATAACGTCCATTTACCACTTCTCGATCCTTATCAATTACTAAAAATCCATATTTATCTTCCCAACATCTCGCACACATATCTTGAAATTGCTTATATGTTACATCTGGTGATACATGGTCGGAAAAAATATGATTGAGATTCATATCATCTTGTTTGAACATTACGATAAAATTTGCATTATCTCGTATCAATTGTTTCGGAACTCGTGAATATGTTTGGGCTAAATAGAAACAATCCACATTTTTATGACGACCCATACTGAAATATGATCGTATAACATCCTGTTTCTCACACATAACATCATCAAAAATGAATATCGAATCAGGTTTGGCGTCTGAAGGCTCTACTATTTCACCTGCATTATTGGCAAAAGTGTAAAAACCCAACCCTTCGATTGGAGATAATACTTCACGTAAATACTCGTATTTAGGTTGATAAAGAGACTTTGAATAAAGATAAACATTTGCGAATCGTAATCCTAGAGGATGCGTTAGCAAAGAAATCATAACATTTGTCTTGCCACAGTTAGAAGGTCCAATAATCAGGCCGCGAATAGAAAGTGGAAGTAAAGATCCGTGACGTTGTTTGACACCGCTTCCCGATCCACCACCCACTTTTTCATCGAAATTATCGATGGAAAATTGCTGCTTCTGCTTCAATATGCGCATTGTATGACAGTTGGAGACTATATAAGCAGGGTTCCACATCGATTCCTTTATTTAAATAGGTGTTATGAGTCGATGCAGATCTACTGAATTGCATTCAAATAAAACTGGTAGAGGATTGATCAATTCCCTAATCAATAATCTACCATTTGAATTACACTTACCTGGCTATCAGTATTGCGGTCCGGGCACCAAATTGCAGAAAAGATTGTTGAGAGGTGATTCGGGTGTCAATCAGCTGGATTTTGCATGCAAAAAACACGATATTGCATATTCACAGAACCCCGATAATCTTGCAGCTAGACACATAGCGGATAAGGAGCTTGCAGAAAGTGCTTGGAATCGTGTCAAAGCAAAAGACGCTACTATTGGAGAAAAAGGAGCTGCTTGGCTAGTTACGAATATAATGAAAGGAAAACGCCGATTTGGTATGGGTTGTGACTCATCATCCAAGCAGTCACACATACCGAAGAAAAAGCGTTCTATTAAGAAAAAAAAAGTTAAAAAAATATTGAAAGCTTCTAAGGTGATAGCTTTTGGTTCTGGGATCGTTCAGAAAGTGCGTGATGTTCTACACAAAGCGGGTGGAAGTGAATTTGTTGTCAAAAATTCTAAAAGAGCAGCTGAAATTGCACTCAAAGCAGCACGCAAATATATGAGGGCTGCAGGTGGGAAAAAGAAAATTCGCACACCGCGAATCATACCGATTCCTAAAATTGGTGGAATACTACCACTCATTCCAATTTTTGCTGGTTTATCAGCACTAGGTAGTTTAGCCGGTGCTACTGCTGGTATAACGAAAGCAGTTCAAGCAGCAAAAGCGAGTAGGGAGCAGTTGAGCGAGACAAATCGCCATAATAAACACATGGAGGCAATTGCTATAGGTAAACAAGGAAGTGGTATCTACTTGAAGCCTTACCGCAAAGGATTAGGAGTCTATTTGAAACCTCAAAATTCAAAAAACTTATAAATTTGCTACCTAAAAGAGCTCTCTCCAATATCGACCTCAACTATCACGCTAAGAAAATGGCAATTCCATATTTTCGGGGGGTATATATGCGTGACGATTTGCCAAAATCAGGACCACTCCGATATGAATCTGCCATAGTAAATTTGGATAGTCGACATGGTCAAGGGACACATTGGGTAGCATATAGAAAAAGGGGAACTTCGATAAAATATTTTGATAGTTTTGGCAATTTACCCCCTCCCAAAGAACTGATTCACTATTTTTATATGGGTTCGAATCCTATCAATACTATCACATATAACTATAAGCGTGAACAACGATTCAACACAGTATGGTGTGGCCATTTGTGTTTGAAGTTTCTTCAGAACAAGACATGGAGTTAACACCAGCACAGGATAGGGAGAGTATCAAGAGGATGAGTCATTCATTGATCGCATATTCCAGAGTACGCACTTTACAAAAAATGAGTAAAGAACAACTCGCTGATATGCCGAAAGAGGTGTTGATTGGGTGTGCATCACATGAAATTGCATCTGTATGGGATAAGTTACCACAAAACCTACAAAATGATATTGATGTCTTGAAGTATCAGTACTGTCAAGAGCATTACAATGATTCCAGCGGTAGCAGTAGTAATTCCGATATGAATGATGGTCCACCTACAAGAAAAATTTTTTGTTGTTATTGTAAAGTGGATGATGTGAATGTAGTCACACATAATGATATGGATAGACCACCGAAAAAGCGACGATTACTCCACAATTTCTGCTGCCAGCAATAAAAAGACACGAATCATCGAAAATTCATCAGTCATGTCACGTACGTTTTCACTGTCGGGATACTCTAGCGAGTTGAGTGCCAACTTCTACCCACCCATCGAATTGAATACCAACAGTAATTATGGTCTGGGTTTACATGGTTTCTACTCCTACAATTCTATATCTAATGTAGATACTGATAATAATTTCAAAAACCACACCTCAACGATTTGATCTCCACAAAAGTTTGTGGAGAAATTGAAATTGTACCCCAGTATTCATTACTTCCTAACGCTAAGCAGATAATACTCATTATTGAAGATATAAAGTCCGCGATTATTGTTTCTGAAAAAATGGGGTTGTGCTTCAACAGCCAGCGATTGCAGCAGAAACATCAGTTGAATCAGCATAGTGCATTTGGTGGAGACATGATCATGTACATTTAAAGAAGAGGAAATCTAAAAGTCGATTCATTCCACGTATGTCTATCAAACGGTCAAGATATAGAATTAGTGCTAGTAGTCTGAACTTTCTCAAATCCATTGGCTTGAAGGTGCGATATAAAAAATAGTTACAACATGG
>WOGL01000021.1:0-25135 GCA_015342145.1 Leptinotarsa rubiginosa | reverse complement strand
GACGATAGCAAGTGAAAATCGATCGTTCAGACTAGGGCTTGAACCATCGACCAACACGGCAGTGAATTCGAGTGAGTGACCAAAGCACCCACGACGAACCGCCTGGCTTCCGACCGACGGTAAAATATAACATTTTTGTTTTGACAACTTTCAACGAATTACTCTCAACCCTGTATACCATCAAACTGTTCCGATATAATAGCCTTAATTTTTATTGAAAATATAACATTTTGGTTTTAATGATTTTCAACAACTTTCTCTCAACCCTGTATACAATCAAACAGCTATTCCGATTACGAATGTTTCGCTCAACATATCGCATGTGATAAGCTCATACCGCAAACAAATTATGAGTACCCCTTGGATGAAATCGTCTGGTACTCGAATACCTGTTCTACACTCTGCCTATTTGTCAAATAAGCTAACAACTACCTTGTCTGTAACCATTTCATGAATAATCAGTCAAGATTATTAACAGGTAACAGGAATAAGCGAGGGTACCGTCTCATTCATGTAAGCAGGAAGCCTGGCATTAAAAACGTATCAATTCGAACGCGAACTAATCAGGAAAATGAGTAACGTTGCTTCAGACGGTTGCTCATTGGCAAATAACTGTTAGGAATATGATTTTCTTGAAGATCTCACTTGATTTTTCTATAAATGATAAACAAAATTGGTTAGTTGTCATCACTGTTTATTATTTTCTTACGGGGATGTACAGGAACTGCAGTTCATACCACAAGAAGGCCGTTGTCCAAGAAAAGACGCCTCAAAAGGTGTAGTTCAAAATGTACTGTGTAAACGGTGATGACATCTCCTCTTACGAAGACGCCATCAATAGGATTCACAGAAGACTCAATCTAATAATATTAAAGATAAACGAGGCTCCCCAAGGCGGTCAGTTACAAAGTCACACTTCGACATCGAACTCCGAACGAGATTTAGCCTCTGTCTTTTACTGCAGCTCTCACTGCAAGGCAACTAGCTGATACCAGAGCCCGAAAATAAAACACTCGTGATTCAAAACACAGAGGTAGCTCTGTTTCGACTCGCCAAGATCTCATGAGTGGTATTACTCTGAATTACGAATGCAATGTTGGACCCAACTAGTCGACAGAATACTCAATTCTCGAATAACAAAGATAAACGACGATTCTCGTTCGGTTGTCGATGACGAAGCGTGGCTTTTCAAATAACGCACTGAAATTTTCCGAGAAAAAATTGAAAAATGGGACTTTTAATTTTTGATTTTATTCTGCTGCGATAATCATTTGCTTTTCATGATATTACTTGGAAAAAATGTCTCATTTTAATCTAGAATACCTATTTGCTGAAAAAAGTTTTTCGTAATTAAAAATTACATTTTTTTGGTTGAATTATTCATTTGTGATGCACTGTTTGGAACCTTGGTGTAGTAATGAATATTACTATTTAGTCCCAACACCAAACCGTTATTTTCAACACCTCGACACGTGTTTCGACCACCAAGTGATTATCTTCAAGAGGAAGTTTAAAAAGAGTAAAATTTAAAAAGTTTAAAAAATTGAAATTAAAAAATTTTATCTTCCTCTGGAAGATGATTACTTGGTGATTGAAACACGTGTCATGGTGTTGAAATAATGGTTTGGTGTTGGGATAAAACTCCAGTGACATGAATTATTCATTTTAGTATGATACGAAAGAAAAGTACCATTACTTACAAAAGTTTGTTCAAAAAAATTAAAAACCTAATTTATTATCATTTTTTGAATCCCTTGTTTGAAATTTACATAAATATTATAATAATCTTTATGAAAAGTATATAATGGAATGTTGGTTGATTTATTCATTTTAGGATGATATGAAAAGAAAGTACCATTATTTACAAAAGTTTGTTCGAAAAAGCGAATAATTAAAAAACGTGATTCAATATAATTTTTCAAATACCTTATTTGAATTAACAAAAATATTATTATATTCGAAAAGTGTAAAATGTAATGTTACATTGAATAAAGTAATAGCAAATTATACAATATTAAATATTGAGTTTCAGATTGTATCGGCTCCAAAGAAAATACGACTGCAATATTTTTCACTGAATGACAATCGATTCATCAGATTTCAGTGTTGTTTATAAAATGGAAATTTTATACCGAAAAATGGACAACAAATTTCAATTAGAAAAATTATAACCAAGAAAATAACCTATACACAAAAATATTATACCACAACAAATTATATTGAATTGAATACCTAGGTATAAGAATTATCATCAAATAAATATAAAAATTATAACTTTTTATCTGTTCAGGCGATATGTGGTAATAGGGGTAGTGTAGAAGCCTATCAGGAAGAAGAAAAATCACAAAAATGAATAATTTGTCTCAATCAACAAGAAAGTATTGTGATTATAATGGGAAAATTGAAATTCGATCCAAGAAGGGATAAAATGGGGTGAACAAAGAGATTCATAATTTCAGTGGAAACGTTTTTCCACAAAATGAAATTTCCATGATGGTACACAAGAAAGAAAAATTCACCAGAGAATGCAAAAACAGAAAATTTCAAAATTGATTTTTTTTCAGTGACTCATATTTTCTGACAAATGTTTCAATAGATAAATAAGATACATTTCTTTCACTCCATGTAAAAGTAGATAGAACAGAAAAAAAATGTTAATTCCATCACATAAAAATGAATGATATTTATATGAGAAAATAATCAAAACAAAAAAATCAGTCTTTCCATTCTTTCCAAAAGTCTTAGGTTACGTGGAAAAATGGTTTACACAAAAGTTTTGGATCTTCACCTTTCTGTTTTTTCAATAGAAGATACCTTTCGCATCTGATTTTTTCAATAGAAGATCTTATATCCGTGGAGATAATGAAAAACCATTTTTCATCCCAAAATTATCCCGTTTCATCTTCCTTACTTCGAAACAACTTTAATTATGTGATGGAATTGACAGATATTTGATGAAAATACGTTACATGTGAATACGTTATGGAATATGTACTGAGGAAGCTGTTGTATAGCGAAACACGTGTTGCTTTTGTAAACTGTTCAGTGGGAATCTCACAATGAAAGACTTATTCATTATTCAAAGCTGATTCATAAATTCACTAGAATCATTGTCAGGTCCAGCTAGAGACTGATCGCCTCCGGTATGCAAATCACTCGGGTCCCACCCTGTACGATGATTATCTGGTCTTGTAAAGAGAGATTCCGGTTGAGTGTAATCTATGGACGATGGTAAGGGACCGAACAAATGGCAACGTTTGTTTCCTAGTCAGAGCTGTCACTTTTTAAATCCACCTTGACCGGCCAGAGCGCCCGTAAAAAGCATGAATAATATTTTGGAATATTTCGAGAGAGGCAGGTACTCTGCAGCGAGAGGACATGGGCGGGTCGAGGAATTCTTCGGGACCGAGAGAGAATGTGCAGAAGTCCGGTGATTTTTTTTGTGGGCTCGATTAATGGTAGATGGGCGTAATCGGGAAGTTCAATCTTGATTGATATCGTCTTTGAAGCTCTAGGAAATGCATGGAATCTAAAATGAAGGCGACGGCTTGCATGCGTTCGAATAATTACTCACAATATTTTTCTACGAAACAACAGGATCCATTTGCAGACGCGATAAAAGAATCACCCGTTATGAGTTAGCCTTTTTGGAGACAGTTTCACGGATGTATCACGTATATCTAATCAGAATTTCCTAAATTTTGAAACTCTGAAATACCTTGTGATGCACTGTTTGGAACCTTTGGTGTAGTAATTAATATTACTGGAGTTTCATCCTAACCCCAAACTGTTATTTTTAACACATCGACACGTGTTTTAATCACCAAGTGATCATCTTCAGGAGGGAGATTAAACTGGAAGATTAAACCATAGTAAACTGTTATTTTTAACACCTCGACACCTTCAAGAGGAAGATTAAATATCCTCTTAATCTTCCTCTTGAAGATGATCACTTGGTGTATCGTTATGAGATGTTAAAAATAATGGTTTGGTGTTGGGAAATACCTACCTAGTCAATTTTTCCCTATTCAATCGAGTTGTTTTCCAATTTTTCCTTGTTGGCCCTCCTACTTACATCGTATACAATTGTAACGGGTTTTCCCGGGTTCAAAACTGGTACAAAGATGACACTAACGGAATACTTACCAGTTGATTGTAAATCAAACACTCGGGCACCAGTTTTTCCTAGATATGGTCCAGTTCCCGGATAGTAATCAGTAGAGGTATCCAGAGGTCAGTTTATTTTGACAACAAGCAGAATACTAGTTGATAGGCTTTAATTACATCCATTCACAGTTGCTACCTGCTTGTCTAAGAGGCTTTTCGCTTCTGCCATCTTTAGCTACACACAGTTCAATGCTGATTTGGAAAATTAGTTTAAAAAAAATTAAGGTCGTTAAAAAACTCTGATCACCTTCACAAAAAATGACTTTAGTTGAATATTTGATCGAGGTCTTTTACAGAAAGAGTTTGAATAATAATGGGCCCATATGAGATCACTGAAGCACACCCGATCGTGGTACTTTGACTGGCTCAAAAACAGGAACTTCACTATTACACATATCGGATTCTATGTATGAGATAACTTTCAATCAGTTTCAACAAATATTTTTCAATTCTCAATGCTTCAAGTTTTGCAACTAACAAACTGTGGTTTGCTAGTACTCTGTCGAAAGCTTTGTAAAAGACTGTACTTATAGAGTCAACTAAGCAATTCATTGTCTTGAGCATTTATGATATGATGTTCATATTGCAATAAGTTCTTAAAAGTGGATATTTGCAACAAAACTGGTTTTGTTCATTGGTCATAACATTTTTAAAATCCCATGATGGCTTACTTTTATAGTAGGTATGTTTCACTTTACTCTAAATGGTATTGTCTTATCAACTGCATCAGTGAACTATCTGGTTTAACCTCACTGTGTAGTGTAATGTAATATTGCGATTCTGTTCCCTTTACTTGATTCGGGTTCTACAACTTCTAATTGGTTTTATTATAATCATTTAGCTAATACCATATACCATGAAACCTATACTATAAGCAAACAGTATGGCTATTCAGATTGATTGCACACACCTTCATTTTCGAATTCTTTTCGAAAAGAACTTTTATGAAATGGTTTTGTAAAATTATGCTTGTACAGAACATACCCATGTGTCAAGGGATCTCATTTGATCTGGTTGACAATTTCCATGGGAGCAATTTCCATTTGAGTTATTTCTCTTATATCGATTTCGTGAGTGCGAAAATCAATAGTAAATTCAGAGTTGGAATTTGATCAACTTTTTAAATTATAATCATGAACTATAGAAAAGTAAATGGAAAATAAATTGATTATTTCACTGCAAGATACAAAACTGGCTAGCCATTTTGAATAATGTTTTATTCCATTGTAATTTCATTTCAGGTTTTTTTTGCTCAATATACCTAATTGTTATTTTCAGTTAGTCATTTCAATACTCGATTTTTATTTGTTCTTTCAGGGATTTCAAATAATAGCGGTGCGGGTGGCACGTTGTTACAATTTTTAGATAATTTTTAATATGACTAAATCTATCAAATAATTTATACATTTGATTACTTTTATCGTTAGTAGGTCTATTCAGCTTTTAAAATATGATTAAAATTTATGTAATTTTTTCACAGTGGACAATTTAACAAAAAAAGTCGATTGTAACAACTTACCCCCAATTTAGGGCTAGTTGTTACATCTTCGGGTCACGATGTTATGGTAGAGAAATAAACAAAATCATCAATGATAAATCAATTTTATTATTATTTCAACACGTTGTAAACAAAAGAGATCACTTTTAATAGTCTTCTAACATTTATGAGTAATTATAAGATGTATATCGTAATTTTCAAAGATTTTTTTGTAGAAAAATAACATAATTTTTGCAGGGGCTTTTTTAAATCTTATATAAAAACACAGAAACTTCGTAAATTTTCAGAAGACTTGACGAAAGCAGTTTCATCTAGTTGCATTGCGGTGAAAGCTGAAGAAAAAGATAGAAAACGATTTCTCATTCAGCCGTCAATGTCGAAGCTTGGCTGCGCAATAGACTGCAGTGCGAAACTTATTTCATCATAAGTGTTAGATAAGTCAGGTGTGAGTTTCTTATCGTTTCCCATAGATAACACCTTGGTGAGGGAAGATAATTACGCTCAATTATATTTAGGAAACTCAATCGAGCTCTCAAGTAGAGCCAAAGGTCTTGCATTTAAACGTGCGATCCCGATTACCGTCGTAAATATTTCATCGAAAGTTCATTGAAGAAGAAGTCACTTATCAAGCGCACCTGTCGCACATAGGTAGGTATAGCCTTGCTCTCTCCGATTTGAGTTGACTGTGTTTGAACATGTTATGTTCCTTCCTCTTGTCCTTATTATTTTTTTTAATTCACATCTCAGTTGAGATTATGTGAGACAACAATTAATTTCAAGTTGAATTTTCCAAATCCGTCATTATGTCAGTAACTTACTATTTATAAAATTATTTTCAACTGACGTGATATTTTTGACATGTATTGAGATCGTCTATTTTTTCATTTAAAGAAAGACGTGGTTTTCCGCAGTGCTAATATTTGCAATGAAAACTGTTGTTAGTTTTCATATTTGGCGAAGGCGTTCAACTTTATAAGAACGTAAGCTTTCACGTCCGCAGTCAAGATTAGAGAAAACAAAATATGATCTATACTAGTAGGGATTTCGTTTTGTCTGAGCAAAAACATCTATTTCAGATAAAGTTTCAAGATAGGTTTTTCAAGATTGTAGGTTCTAAAAAGGTTTCTGTTCTAATCACATATTTGAATCTCCGAAAATTCTGAAATCCAAGTTAAATTTGATGAGTAGTGTATACATAGTAATTTATTGGTTTACACTGTTTTATTTTTTGAAAATATTTGATCGAGGAACCTCGTTTATTTCAAAACAGTTTTATGAGATGAGTATCGCGGTTTCCTTATGCTTACATAGGTACATTTTTTGTTCTTATAGGTATATTTGGAATAAAATAATAAAAAATGCTAAAATCCGTATATAGTTAAAAATATAGTAAAAAAGGAAATGTTGGAAGTTTGTGAAACATTGTTCTACCTCAATCAAGTTTCTTCTAATACCTAGGTAGGTGGTTTGGAAGACGCATTGTAGGTATCTAAGTAGACTGTCCGTTTTCCCGATTTGAGCTTACTTGACTATTTAACTGAAGTATATCATCACAGAGCTAATAACAAAAATATATTAAAAAACATAAATCTGTCAAATTATCCCGGAAACAATACAAAGTATTAAAAAAATTGAGCAGCGCCTCCACTACCGTTACAAAGCAAGAGGCGTTCATCATCATGAACATTAGACTTGAAATGTTTTGTATTTTGATGTTTACTTCAGTGAAATTGAAAATATAATAGGTAGGTACTTTCTAAATAAAAATTTAGATATAAATTCGAAATAGGTAGGTATTTTATATTGGTGAATAAAGAATTGAAAACCGTTTGTTTCAAGGCGGTTGACAATATTTCATGGTGAATTTCAATAGTTCGGACTTCTATTGTCTAATATGATATAAGCTGCTTTGAAATCCCTGAAAGAATCAATAAAATTTAAATTAATAGCTGAAAATAACAATTATATTAAAGAAAAGTACAAGCAACAACAGAAAATTCAATAATATATTAATGAAATAAAAATTAAAATATTTCAAGCCAAGTTATTTCACGACGTTTCGATTGTTAGTATCCACAATCGTCTTCGGGTGATGAGTGGACTTATTCCTCCGAGCGATGACTATTTATAGGTCATGCGAGTGAAAGCACTCATTTCAGAGTTTTTTGCTTAATATAATTGTTATTTTCAGCTAATCTTTTTATTTTTTATAGATTCTTTCAGGGATTTCGAATCATTTTATATCATATTAGAAAATGTGAGTGTGAACTAATGAAATTCAATTGAAAACCACTGTTAAACCACACATTTAACAGTGGTAGTGTCACTCCAAGAGGAATGAAAGAAAAGTTATAATTTTATAAATGAAAAATATAGGTGTGTTTCGAAAATTTACAATAATTTCGTTTATTTGAATAATAATAAATTAATGCCTTATTCTATGGCCGTACAATATTTTCATTGATTATTATCTTCACATTAGTGAAGCCCTGACAAAGATGAATACGTTAAACAGTTTGAAAGTTCAGAAACTCAAGAACTGAATAAATCTAGTGATTTTCAAACATCAATATTAGTGTGTCACTTCAATAAAACAAAAAATAATATTAGTTATTGTTTATTATCCACTTCATTGTGAAGACTTATGAGTAAACTTTAAAAAAATGCATGTGACTTCTTCATTAGGTATCATAATATCAAAAAAGTAAATTTCTGCACAATCGGTTTTTATATAGGATAAAAATAACAAAAAAATATTTACAGCGGTCAATTCGTATTTTGCAAATATTTTATGATAAGATTTCCTTATTACACAGTTTGCAAAACCATAACACGTGTTTCACTATACTAACTACACTAATAAAGTGTTAGGTACTTAAGTACGCCACCATGGACTTTCATCAAAAATTTGATCGATTTCATTACCTATAGAAGTCAACACATCGAAAAATTTCCTAGTCTTGAAATATTATATGTCCAATTTGGCCAAGATATTTGCTCATACGAAATACCTCCAATATACTCGTATAGGTAGGTACCTAAAATGATTCGATTCAAAGAAATAGAACGCAACTAAAATTTCTTTTCTTCACTGAAGTAATGTCATTATTTGGACTAATTCGATTATTTTTTCACACTCATACAGTTTCCAGTCATCTATTATCACATCTTGAGGTTTATATACATTCAGAATGAATAAAAGCAATTCATAGCATTTTTACAAATTCAATCATTCACGATAGGTATGGAATTAATTAAACAGCACTGACATTTATTCAAAATTAATCCACCCGAATACTTCTCATCGACACACCCTGTACAACCTCACGCTGATAAATACGCAATAAAAAAAAGATTCGAGATCAATTCACTTCTTTACGAATATGCATTAAAAACCCCTAGAAAATATAAAATTTAGGCATCGACAATAGATCGTAATTTCACTAATACCGTCATCACGTCTACTAAATCAATCAGTAATTTTCACAATCATATTTACAGATTTCAGTGATGCATTTTTATTAGGGTTTCCGTTCCGACATCTCATTAAAATCTCTTTGTATAGGAACCACAATATCTTTCAACAGAATAAGTAAGAGACAGTCATGGTATTTAAACAAATATCTACATTCATGATAGGTATCAGAATAAATTAAACATCACGGGCATTTATTCAGGATTTATCCACACGAATACTCTCCGGCACACCCTGTACAACCTCACGCTGATCAAACATGAGCCTCGACCAATAACTTATCAGAAAAATCAGGATCCGACATCAATTCACTTTTCTACGCATATGCATTAGAAACCTCCCGAGAACGCCACAAAAAATAGGCACCTACAATAGATTTACGATCCGAACCCGACTCGCCTGACACTCTCATAAATATTGTTTATGTTGGAGTCTGAAGCACAGGTGATATGGCAACGCCGACAGGTTGCCATTGGATCGCGTTACTCGTACTCCTCCCCAGGTAAACCGAAGAACGAGGCTCAGTCTTCAGTCGAGTGACCGCGATTGCGTCGTTCACAGGTAAAAACCACGAGCTTCGGTGCCGTGCACATGTGAAGTCATTCACCGCGAAAAGTAAACAAAAACAATATCGCATCGGTGCATCGCGCTTCGCGTTCAGTTCGCAATTCGGGTCCGCGACTACCCCAGAAAGTTAACTGACTTGTGCTACATAGAGTGCTCTCTCTCGCGAGAGATTACTGTGACCTGCCGCGGTTGAATAACCTCTAGCGGCTACTAAAGTGACCGAATTCCTGGTGACGAAACCCGAAACAAGTGACAGTGCTCGCGATCCCCGGGCTTCTATGTTTTCATAGAACTTTTCAAAGGACCCCGTCTGTGATCGGCCATATTGCATACCACATCGAGTGAGAACCAGCATCTAACCGAGGCGCGACAGACGGAGATGCCTGCGCTCTCCAGAGGCTGAATAACTCGATAGGCGGGGAGGGAGACTGTGGAATGTTAGAGCTCTTCAGCTTCTAACGCACGTGTATCAAGAAATGTTATATTTCGGTTTGTGAACTGTGCTAATATCGAACGATGCGGTAGTGGATTAAAATGTGGGGATTACTGTGTTGGTTGTTGACTTTTGGGGGGGTGATGCTCGCTGGGGCACGAACTCCCGGTCCTGGACCAGGACCAGAGCCCTACTTCGGCTACTCCACGCAAATGCAGTCTCGCGCTGTCGACACCCGAGTTACCTTAGACGTTCTCGAGGGCCAACCCAAAGGGACCATCGTGGGGAAGATCCCGACGAAACCGGGTTTCACGTACCGCTTCAATGAGCCCCCCAAAGAATTTACTCTGGATGCTAACACCGGTGAGATCAGGACCAACGTAGTATTGGATAGAGAGGCATTGAAAAACGACAGATGTGATCTGGTAATTTTATCTAGTCAACCAACTTACCCTATAGAAGTACGCATCGTAGTCGTGGATATCAACGACAATGCTCCCGAATTTCCTGAACCAAGCATCGCAGTATCTTTCTCCGAAAGCGCCTCAGCAGGAACTCGTCTCCTGCTAGATGCTGCCACCGACAAGGACGTCGGTATCAACGGCGTTAGCGACGACTACAGAATAATTGCAGGCAATAAGGATGACAAGTTCAAGCTGGTAGTAACTCCAAACCCAACAGGAGAGACTTCCTACCTACACCTTGAAACCACAGGAAAATTGGACAGGGAAACTCAAGGCTATTACACGCTGAACATTTCGGCCAGAGATGGGGGCACCCCTTCGCGATACGGTTACCTACAAGTCAACGTAACCATCCTGGACGTAAACGACAACCCTCCTATCTTCGAACTGAGCGACTACATCGTATCCTTGAACGAAAGTGTACCACCTGGCACCCCAGTGCTGCAAGTAGTAGCGATAGACAACGACATGGGCGACAACAGCAAAATAACCTACTACCTAGCTGATACCGAGCACCAATTCACCGTGGATCCCGAAACGGGAATAATTTCGACGACAGAACTACTAGAATGTCCCCAACAAAATTGCCTGCACCCCACCAAGCCAGGAGGCGGCTGTCCAAAGAGCTGCGTTTTCACTGTTTTCGCAAGGGACCATGGAACCCCCAGACAAGATGGTAGGACTTACGTTACAGTAAACTTACTCGATGCCAACGATCACGACCCCATAATAAAGTTCCGATACTTCCCTTCTACTGCAGGATTTGCCACTGTCGACGAAAATGCAGGAAACGGATCTGTTGTAGCTGCGGTCTCTGTAGTGGACCAGGATGAAGGATTGAACGGAGAAACGACAATCAGAATCGTGTCCGGCAACGAGCTGAACCATTTCCGGCTCGATTACACCCCTAGCTTCGACATTGTCAGGGTGAATGGCGTGCTAGACCGCGAGGAAATTTCCAAGTATAATCTCACGGTCGTGGCCACTGACAAGGGCACTCCTCCTCGTACCGCAACTGCATTTTTAATAATCCACGTGAACGACGTAAATGATCATGAACCTGTGTTCGAGAAAAGTGAGTATTCCGCTATTCTCAGCGAGCTCGCGCCTCCAGGCACCTACGTGGCTGGGATTACAGCCACGGACGAAGACACCGGAGTCAACGCACAAATTTACTACGCCTTCGTGTCCGGTAATGAAAATCAGTGGTTCTCCATTAACGTAGACTCGGGGTTGATCACCACAAAAGCGTCGCTGGACAGGGAAATCCAAGGGACCGTCGAACTGAACATCTCCGCCAGGGATGGAGGCCCAAACCCCAAGTGGGCACACACGCAGTTGAAGGTGACGATTTTAGATGAAAACGATGAGGCCCCGGAGTTTTCTCAGTCGCGGATAAATGTCAGTCTGTCAGAAAGCGCCGCACCAGGTACACTCGTAGCAATGCTCACAGCTTCAGATCACGATCAAGGCACCAATGGAAGCGTGGCGTACACCCTCCACCCAGCTGTCAAGCAACGATATGACGATACTTTCGCTCTAGATTCCTTAACAGGACAACTCACCACCAAGAAAAAACTTGACAGGGAAAAGATACCTAGTTACGAGGTCAACGTTATCGCTAGAGACCAGGGAATACCTTCACAGTCATCCACCGCCACAGTTTATCTCTCCGTTCTCGACATGAACGACAACAATCCTGAATTTTACCCCCAGAAATACTTTGTTCCTGTATCGGAGGACACTCGACCGGGGACATCCATCGTGAAGGTCAGCGCAACAGATATGGATGAGGGTGAAAATGCTATGATTACCTTCAGGCTAGAGAACGGAGGCGACGGGTTGTTTACAGTAGACGAATGGACGGGAGTTGTTACGCTACGTGGCTCCTTGAAGAACATCCCCAAACCCATGCACCGGCTAAAAATATCAGCTAGAGATCACGGAGACAAGCGAGCTTTAGAAGATGCCACGGTTGAAATAATCAAAGACGCTTATCTGGAAGAGCTGCACTTCAACAACTACGGAGGATATGAGTTCCAGTTAGTTGAAGACCCCAGTGACCAATTGCTTTTCACCAAGAGAGATGTAGGTTCAGTGCATGTTAGAAACAGTGATGCTACCTACTCCATAGTGTTTGGAGACCCCAACTTCAACTTCCACATAAACGAAAATACGGGAAAGATCACCACGGCGAAGAAAATCGACAGAGAGCAGACGATGACTTACAGTTTGACCGTGATTGCTCGTGTTGGACTGTCATATGGTAAAACTCTCGTGAACATCGTCATACAAGACTTGAACGACAATCGACCTATCTTTGTACGTGATAAAGAAGAAATAAAGCTTGCCGAAAATGCAGCTGTAGGCCAGGAAGTTTACCTAGCACGGGCGAGGGATTTGGATGCAGGAATCAATAGCAGGGTGACATACAGCTTGTCTTACAACCCCGGCGACCAGTTTCGAATATCAGAAGCAACAGGAGTAATTTATTTAAACAGACCCATCCGAGCCGAACCAGGTACTGTTCTGCATGTGGAAGTGAAAGCTACCGATGGAGGAGAGCCCCCACTTTCATCGAAACATTCGCTAATGATAAACGTCGAAGATGTGAATGACCACACCCCAGTTTTCGATCATACTTCGTACGAAACGTCGCTTCTCGAATCGACGCCTGTAAACCACAGGTTCTTTGCCTTAGCAGCTAGTGATGCGGATTTGGGGGCCAACGGAAGGATTTCCTACGCTATTTCGGAAGGGAACAACGAGGAGAAATTTGGAGTGTTTCCCGATGGCTACCTTTATGTGCGCAAACCTTTGGATAGAGAGGACAAGGATTACTACTCGTTAACGGTGATGGCGCAAGATGCTGGAGACCCTTCGCGGTCTTCCATGGTGCCCGTGGTGATTCACGTCATCGATGAGAACGACAATAGCCCAGAGTTCACAAACGGAACTTTCACTTTCAGCATCAGGGAGAACGAACCTCCTGATTCTTTCGTAGGGAAATTGACAGCCACTGACAGAGATATTGGCAGAAACGCCGAATTGATTTTCTCGCTCTCCAGCTCTCAAAATAGCTTCGCCATCGACCCGAAAAATGGTTTCATCAAGACATTGCACGTGTTCGATCGCGAGGAGCTAATGTCGACCACAGGTCAGAACTTTATCTCGCTGGAAGCTACTGTAGCGGATAATGGGGTGCCAAGATTACGCGACAATGTGAAAGTCAACGTATACGTAACAGACGTCAACGATAACCCTCCAAAGTTCCTGCGTGCTCCGTATAAAGTGCAGATTTCAGAAGGATCGTCTATTGGAGCCCAAGTGCTACGAATTTATACAACCGATGCCGACGAAGGCTTGAACGGCGACGTGTTTTACAAAATATCAGGCGGCAACGACGACGGACGCTTCGAAATCGACGACGCCACCGGTCAGATCAACCTCGTACGCCGTCTCGACCGAGAAACCATCTCCAAGTACACCCTTGTCGTCGTGGCCCACGACGTCGGTCTCACGCAACAACTCAGCACGTCTACCACCGTCTCCATCGACATCCTCGACGAGAACGACAATGCTCCGGAGTTCACCCAGACGGAGTCGAGGATTTCCGTGAGCGAGACCACTCCGGTGAACACAGAACTCATTCAGTTCAGGGCGAGCGATTTAGATCTAGGCGTGAACAGCGAGGTGGTGTATTCAATTACGGCAGGAAATAGGAAAGACACCTTTCACGTCGACCCGCTGACAGGAGTGCTGCATTTGCATAAACCGTTAGACTACGAAGATCTCGCAGGCTATCAGCTCAACATCACGGCATCTGATAATGGCAATCCGAGATTATCTACAACTGTTTTGTTCAGCGTAGCCGTCGAGGATGCAAACGATAACCCGCCAGCGTTCGCTAGCACGGCCATCGTGAGGCAAATCCGCGAGGGAATTCCCATACACACCCCCATAGTGACCGTGACTGCAGACGATCCCGACTCGGGGTTGAACGGGAAGGTTTCCTACGCGATTTCCAATCAGGATCCGGAAGACGGGAAGAGACACTTTGGAATCAACCCGATTACCGGGGTGATTCACACCCTGCTGCCCATAGATCGAGAAACCATCGACACCTTCAGACTCACCGTGGTGGCAACCGACCAGGCAGAGCCAGTTACCAGCAGACTGTCTGCCGACAAATTGGTTACCGTCATCGTGGAAGACGTAAACGACAACGCTCCAATATTCGTCTCCATGAACTCTGCGGTACTTCCCAAAACCGACAAAAGCTTCCACTCAGGAGAAGTGCCCATAATGACAGTATTCGCTAGAGACCTGGACTCAGCCACCAACGGGCTCGTAACTTACGAGCTAGCAGGCGGAAATAGCGACTTATTCAGGCTATACCAGAGTTCAGGGGCGCTAAAGCTCCGGAGACCGATCCACAATCCGGAACCTACCTACAGACTTTCCGTCAAAGCCACCGACGAAGCCGTTCAAAGTGAACGCAAGTCCTCTGAGGCATACTTGACCATCATAGCTACTAACGAGGTGGAGAACGGCCCCAAATTTGAGAGCGAACTCTTCTCTGGTGACGTTTTCGAAAATGAACCTACCGGTACCAGCATACTCACCGTTTTCGCTAAGTACCATTCCGGGGAAGTGGAGTATTATGTGACTAATGTGACGGGTGGTGGTGTGCAAGTTGACAGATTGTTCGACATCGATACCAAATTGGGTGTTTTATCTACTGCGACCGAGTTGGATCGAGAACTGGGAGTTGACACGTACGAGATTGAAGTTTATGCGATTGTGACCGGTGCCAATATGGTGAGAACGTCGAAAACTAAGGTGAGTCGATGGAAATATTAAATTTACTGTATCTGCTATAAATGATAAAAACACGTACAAAATGAATGTATTAATTCATTATATATTAGCACTTCCTTCAGTTTGATATTTTCAAAGATTATTTGCTAATATACTGCATCAATACTAATTATTCAAACTTGCTCTCTTCACTTCGTGCGGGATACAGTTTAAGTTGAAAGAATTTTTGTGCTCGCCTATTTTTTGTTTTGGCGTTATCTGAAAATGTACCATAATAGATATATTTATCCCTGAATACTTTGAATTTCAACCACTTCAATTAACATATAAGAAAGTCGAAGTTACTAGGTGAAGTACAAATAAATAGTTGTTATTTTTGTGTCACATCTATTCTATGAATAGTGCCAACAAAATGCAGTCATAATTTTTCAGAAATTACAACTTTTTATTCTTAAATGAGGAACAGTATTCAATTTTATATTTCTATTCACTATAGAACTTGATACGTATTTACTCACCTTAATTCGATGAACAAGATATGGCATTTTTAAAATTCATGATACATCTCCTGAAGACGTAAACTCGGTTGGTGAAACGTGCGTCGAGAAGTGTATTGCAGTTCATTTCCATTTCCGAAAATAAATAATCGAATCAGCATCTCTCTAATATAAAATACCACTATTTATGCCACTGAACAAAACTCTCGGTAAGTACTAAATACTATCCACAAATAATAGGCTAACAACAAATTCGAGATTATGAAGACAATAAACCAAACGAGAAATATCTAGGATTCGAGCATTCCTTCTTGATTCACCTCCAAATGCGAGTAAATAACTGCTTAACAACGCGCAAATCGGAAGTTAAGACCTGCAGGATAATCTAGGGTCGTTTATAATTTTCAATTATGTCATTAGGATTGTGTAGTGCCTTAATGAGGGGATTACCACCGCGACCGAGTGTTGTAAATAAGCCTGCAAAATAGTTTATTGCACAAGCAGGCGTTGTCCTCCGTTTCGCACTTGTTATTGGGGCATGAAACTTTCAAGTATAGCATTTAACCGAAGCCTGATAACTGAAGGTGTTAATTTTATGGTTTTTCAAGCATAATGTTGTATATTAAGTTGAACGAAATAGGGAGTGAATGATTGAATCAAGAACGTTCTCTTTGGGAGTTTTGAAACAGAAATTTTAATGAAAATATTGCATTTGCATAATACCTTACACACTGTTAACAAAGCTTTTTGAATTCAGCATTGTATAAATTGTGTATTAGTAAACTTGAAATTGCACTAATTTTCACTAAATACATGTTTCGTGTGATAATCTCTCAATTATGAATCTAAATGTATTGAATATTGAACAGTTATATTAATTCATCTGCTTGTTTTATTTCCATTATCAAGAAAACAGTAGTTTTGATCAAATTTTCAAAATATCATCTCAAATATTATTTATAATCTTTTTATATTTATTGTTATTTACCTCTCTTATTTTTTTTAACTGCTTACGTGTTTAAACTCTGTTTTTCCGTTAACCAGCTGTCGCACCCCTACGAACTATACAACCCTCAGAAGTCGAAACTTGTGCGAGCTAAGGATTAACGAGGTCTTACCTTTCAACATGTGATTCCAACACGGGTTGGACGATATCAAGTGAAAATCGATCGTTCAGACTAGGGCTTGAACCACCGACCAACACGGCAGTCAATTCGAGTGAGAGAACAAAGCACCCACGTCGAACCGCCTAGCTACCGACCGACCTTCATATATTTTTTCTTACTTTTTCTTTCTTTCTGAAAATACTTTCATTCCCGATATCAGTACGATTATAATATGTTAAATTTCTAATGTCAGATCAGGTCTGCATGTTGCCGTTTGTCTTACCTGAAAAACTTGATTTCCTATTGAAGATTTCTTAGTTGAATTTTCTCCAGTTATATACATCAATTTTCATGTAGGTACTTTTAAAATTTGATCATACAGATGCGAATAAAGATTCCGTTAATGAGTCTATTTCGATGTCTGTTTATAGCCATTAGAGCTAAAGTACTCATTGTACAATAAAAATGGTAATATTCACATATTTGCTAATAAATGAATAAAAAAAAAATATTTGAGGCTCTGTTAACATTATGAATGTGTTGTAAAAACAGATGTAATACCAGGCAAGAAAACAATTTTGATTTCCGGCCCAGAGCAAAATACCTAAAATTAAGGAGACAGATATATTCATTTGCTAAAACCATAAAATCTAAAAAATATATGGTCTTTCACTAACGCCGAACAAATATTTTCATTGAAAAAAAATTTGACCAATAATATCATTTTTACCGCACATAGTAAGACTAATTACAAAAAATATTGCTAGTAATTAGATTGATATTTCAATATGAAAAAAATGTTATCCAGCTAATAAAGTTTTTCACTGAAACAAATAACATTTCTAAAAAGAATTATGAATCTTGAAATATATTAGGAATAATTATGATTTGAATTATATCGGAACAACTTCTTATTATCTTCACACAAAAGTGAAATACGATTGAACAAAAATTTGATGAAACGAAAGTTTTACATTCAGAAAGAAACCTGTACATAACGTTTTTCCAGAGAAATGAACCAATTCAGAAATCAGAATAGTGTGAACATATTTTGAATGAGAAAGTAAAATTTATAATTAGATATATCGATCAATTTCGTTAATTCCCAATTCCAAAATAAATTACATGCTGTATAAATGAATTAGTAGATTCGAATATAACAGTACTCATGTCAATTATTTCGAAAGTTTGACAGTATTAAATTCAATGTCTAAATTTTGACATTCTACTTCTCCATCAATTCATAAAGAGTAGAAATTTTTCTGTCATAGTTATCGTGAATTGGTAAGTGTAACTTTCAGCAAAACAATAGAAGTAAACTGGAAATGCCTGATAATCAATTTTTTTATATAAAGTTCACAGAAAACTTGTATCGAATATTTTTCTTGAACAATTCATTTTATAATAGTTACTATGTAAGAATGAAATAAACATTCAAACTATTCCATCATTTCAATTTCGATGAAATTAAACATATCTGTACACTTCAAATCTATGTTTTCACGGAAATAATATAAATTTATGAACTTTATATTTCATGCATCATGAAAGGTACAATCGGAACCGTATCTATTTAAATGAAAACAGTTTTCCCACACCAGAACAGAAGTACCGACTCTCAAAACGTGCGTTTCGCTTATCAAGTTAGCATCATCAGGAGATGACTGATTAGCGAAACGCTTCTCGAGCGTGAAAACCTTGTCAAGCTACAAATATCAGAAAATAATTGATGCAGTAAGTTTATAATTTGGGTCTCTTAATCTATTATGGGTATTTTCAGTTTTGTTATGAAACATTGGGAAAAGTTTTCTACTTGAAAGAAGTTCTTGAATCTTTTACCTCCACCAGATGGTGGACCCCTCCGGCATATCCAAGCTTACCTAGCGATTTATTATAATTGCTCTCGTTTACCCCCATCGGAGCCACCCCATGACACAAACCCAAGCACCGACATCAATATCGTTAAATCTTTGCTATGTTTCGGAAAGAAAACGAGAGATGAAATAAAAATCAATAAATCCAAGATGTAATTGAACAAGTTGTTCCATATTATAAATAATGAAAATGTAGGTACACCGCTATGTATGCACCATGCGATGCCGGCCGCCGTAGAGAGAGACGGAGCACAAAAAAGCAGATAAACCTCGTGTAGTGACCATAGTGACCCATGCTGCGGAGTCTGGACGGTTTCAACTGCGTCACATTTTTATAAAACTGAACACGAATGTGGTTCTCAGCCGTTTCATAATCATCAGACGTTCTTTCGACTATTGGAATATTTACGAGAATGTCTCCGACGAAGTTTCCGAGTAGAACGTTATTTTCATATGACAGTACCTATATTACTTAACTAGTCCTTAGAGTCCTGTTTTATTTGAACTAGTCAGCGAGATCAAAAACGGTTTTCGGCATGCCATTTCTCAACAAGTAAAATGATACTGCCGGATATTTATATTTCCATTTATTTCATTGCAGAAGTCACACATTGAATTTCGAGCGATTTTGGTTCAATATTTTATGACAAAAACTGCATAACTTCCCACATACTTATAGGAAAGACCTAATAAAACTCACGCACAAGTACTATATAAGACGACGCAATCAATTCCAATGTCCCTGTACATTGAAATCAACTGGACAGAGGAGTTTTCATTATTAAAGAATAAGAATATTCAATAATCTACCTCAAGACATTCAGGGCGATATGTCGCGTTATTCATTAAAAAAAATTGATGACATACATTAAAAATATCCCTTCAAAAACCGTCTATGATTTATTCATCTAGAAAACACTGATCTTCTGATCTTCATTATTGTCCTTCAAAGTTTCACTTATATATTTACTACTTTTAATCATGAATGTTGATAAGACATAACATATCATAACATATCTTTTATACCTTTTTCTTTCTTTCTTTAAAAACATATAAAGTTACTCAAAATTGTATACATGTATGATCAACCTCACTAACAAGTGAAAACTTCAGTAAGTCATTGTGTTTATTTTGTTTTGTAAATATTTTTTCTGTACTTGATTTTACTTGTTTTATATTGGCGAAATAAATGCTATTCTTATCTATATTAACAAAAAATTGAATGTTGTGTGGAAGGTGTGGAAGGTTAAATGGATATCCAGACACGAAATCAATGAGATTTCGAAAAATCAATACCTACATAAATCACCTACCGCTACAGTGCAAGAAAATATTAGATGTCTTCAACGCCGGAAAAATATCAACAATTTTTTCTATTTACATTTAATGAAAACTTTCTGCTTCAAAACCAACCAGGAACAATTGATTCCCGCAAATGAGATTGAAAAATATTGACTGGCTCTGTCAGAAAATATTATGAAAATCACTTGTGAGTAGAAATTTTTTCGCCTAGGCTCTTATGTGAATTTTATAAACAAAGAAATAAATGGATCTAAAGAGAAGGTTTGCATACAGAGACGCTTCAGTAATTTTTCTCATCAGCAGGTTTAATTTGTTTTGTGTTTATTCAGTTGTCAGTTTTAGACTAATTGCGTACTCTATTCTCGAATTTTTTCCTCTTCATTTAACAGATATATTATCGTGGGTTCTGTTAATTTAAAATTCAGTTAGCAAAATACAACCAAAGGAAATACTTAAACATGGAGAAATTGAAATACATTTTAAATTTTATTCTCATGTTAGGATTCAATACATACTTGTTTTAAATTTTTACGACTTGTTTTCATAAAACGTCAACAAGTAACATTTAAAAATTACATATTTTCCTAGAAGTAGTAATATTATATTGCGATTGTTTTTTAAAAATTGTTATGTTATGAATTATTACACCTTTATGCAAGATGCAACATTTCGCAATTTTCGTTTTTGGTCTGCTTGAATGTGATTCGTGAAATTTCATCGTGTCATAATTATGAATGTGAATTTTAAACTGTTGTATTTTTCAATTATATTGATGAATGAAGGAATGAATTGCCAATTTATAAAGCGAATCCAAAGAAAATAACCTTTTCGGTTTACATAATTTCTTTGTTGGTTTCAATAGAGAAAGTTCATAAAAACATTTGATAGATTCATTCTGTAGTTTTTTCGATGGTTTAGGATTTTCGGTATTTGCATGTCCCCTTGGAAAGTGTTATTAATTTTCATCAACTAACGGGTCAGTTTATTCGTAATACTGTTTTCATTTTTCCACGGGCACCACCTAAAACTGACGACATGAGGTTGGAACCCATTTTCTACTTCATGTTTATGAAAATCATACATTTTCAACAGGTAACAAATGCCCCTCTGAAAACTCAACATGTTAAATTACTTTCAAAGCTTTTTAATCTACCTATCGTAGAAGTATATTCAGGAACAGCATCATCAGAAGGTAGAAATTTATGAGATACGATAATTATAATTTACCGTAAATGAACAAATAATGCTTGTGCGTGAAATAAACTTCTGCAACCAAGGTCGACCCCCTATGAATCCACTCAGACATTGATGGAAATTTATTGCCATTCCCTCCAGCAAGCCTGTGGATTTGCATTTCACAAATTGGATACTACTATTTTTATTTCGGGTTGATTTTCTACGCACAAACTGTAAAATTGGGTCATAATTGAGAAAATTAGAGATTATCGTCTGGTTTCGACCCGGCGGGTAGTCTATAAAAATGGAGATAATAATTCGGATAATTCAAATACCAAATGGATAGTATAACGATCATCAATGATTCAAATGAGATATTCTTTCTTTAGGTTTCCATTCAAAACGAGAAACTTCACATACAAAAAATCCATTTGACTGGTAAAAATGTCCGAAACAGAATTGGCCTGTAAATCAATTGGTATCAGACGCTAGAAGGATTCCCATACCTCTTCATTCTGATTTATTATTAAAAACATTTTTTTCCGAGTGACATTTTTAATGCGTTGAAAAATATTTTTTTCTTTTTTTTTAATTTCTTTTTGCTTTGCGCGTAAATACCCGATCAAAACAATTTCTTAATGAATTACCACATAACAAAGTTATATTTTTGTGGAAAATTCAATAAAAGCGAGATACTTATGAAAAAGACGACAAAATTCAGAATTATTATCATTATCATTATCATTATCAACTCCAACATTAATAAACGAATCAAAATACAGAACATAACGATAATGTAAATAGATGAAAATTCTACATCAATCATTGTTGTGGATATTTATAGTAAAGTGCGAACAGTGCGAACAATTTTACAACATTACCCCACTGGTTTGATAATCCGTTTGCCCTTTGTAATCCCAGTATAATTATTTTTATTCATTCATGAAGTACTGCATACAACTGACAGTATTTTGGTACATGAGATCCAAGAAAAGTATTTCCCTAACATTTATTTTCGCCACTAAATATTTATTTTCGCCTTTAATATAACCTTCGGCTATTGTTGATGATCTCCAACACCCATGCCTTTTCAACGTGGTTATTTCTGCCCCAGAGTCCACAAACAATGTAGCAGAACTTCTGCGGCAGCAATGCCCAGTAAATTCTTGTGGGCTTGGTAATTTTGAAAATTTTGCAATTTATTCTGCCATTTTTCCAAAATCGTTGTTTGAATGCCTTACCATTAGTGTATTAAAAAAAGATAACCATCCTGATGGTCGACAATCTTCATATTTTCTGAAGAAATTTAAATGTTCGACTACACTAATCAGAGTATTTTTTTTGTTTTCGCAATTTGTGTCTCTTCTCCATTTGATTTTTTCCCTTCGCTATACGCTCATTAGTTCTACATGCTCCTGCAATGCTAAAAATTGGAGCAACCTGAAATCAAACAAATTTTAAGTTGAAACAAGAGAGTGAGCAGTGATTGGTTCGTTTTGTAATAGACTTTCGAATATTTCAGATCGCTCTGTATAAAGGAAGTCCCACGTTAACAGTAGATGATACAAAACCAGTGACATTTTAACACGATAAGAAATTCACCGATTTCTTTGAAGATCAGGCAAGGTAGGTTCAGGTAAAAACACTTAGGACTCCATTGTTGTTTCCCTAAAAGAATATCCCATCATTCGAAGATTACTATTGAACAAAAAATTTCAAGGTGTAGACTCTGAACCTCGCGCCAACTGTGAAAAATGTAAGAATCTCTGAGTTTAATGATGTATAATCATTAATTGGTTACAGCAATTTCATTTTATTGACGTTTGCCTCACATATATAACAGAGATTATCATCTAATGATTATTTTTATGTCTAGGAATTCAGGGTATGCGAAAAACCGTGGGTATGAATTAATATTTATAATCAAAAGGCGATAAAAATTATTGATTCATTATGCGGTCCTCCGTGTGGTTGGCTATTCCAACCTTCACTGTTACTTAGGAAACAACGTCAAAAATTACAAAAGATTTATTGTATTGCTACAGGTCCTCAAAAGCACCAAGGAGTCTGTTTTCACAGGTTCTCCTGTGTGGATATGGATAATAAAATTAAAAAATGGAAGTTGAATACTTAATGGATTTTAATCATGTATAGGCCAATTCCGTTACATATTTCCAATAACATTTGTGGAAACTACATTCGTAACTGTCAGTTGTTTTTCGATATCTTCAAATGCCGATTTTAAATTTCGAAAGTGTTCTTTATGACGGTGTTTCATTACTTCTCTAGTTTGGCCAATCTACTTTGTTACTTATTTACAACCGATTATAATTGCCAAAGATTTTGTATTCATTATTCAAAAGCCTTATAATTTCCTGTGGATATTGAGTTACTCGACTCTAAATTCTGATTTCGAAACCAAAGTGAGAAAGTAACCGTGAGAAACACAAACATCCTATTGAAAGTGAAATGAATCATTGAAAAACTACAACTATGTAAGGCCACAAGCTCTATCATTACTACCAGTCTCAATCAGAACTGAAAGTTGATTTTAGTACGTCTATAATTATAAATGTGCGACAACGGTTTGCAAATAAAACTGAAAAAAATCTAGTAAAACATGCTATTATTATGTTCAACAAGCTGTAACGACCAGCCAAAGAAATAAACAGGTATTTCGTTTGAAAAATGGATGGTCGCCGTTTTCCTCATTATTTTGATCGATTAAATCGGTATGCAGATAGTTTGAAAAAACAAACTTGTATCAATTAATCCACCAACACACTGGACGCATGTAAGCGAGCATAAAAATTCCTCCGAAATCTTCAAGGCCGGATTTTTAGCAACTTTGGCTATAAGGTGGTATTTAAAATTTTATAGAGAAACAAGCGAAGACTTGGCTTTGGAGGTTGTGAACCTTATGCAGATCAGTGACGAGATCTGGGGAGTAAGCAGATTGAGATCTCAGTTTCCTGTTCTTGAAAATGGATCCAAACCACACACACATACGCACACATATAAGTGTGTTTTTAGATTTAAAAACAATAGTTCTTCAAAATTCCTTTCTGAAACACCTTGTCAATGAACTACAAATTCTAACCAGACCCAAAATTCCAAGTCAGTTATCTTTTCGGCCAAATATTCAGAAAGTTACTACAAGGCTCATTATTGCTACAAAACATGAAAATGTCAAAATTACAAAGAATAATGATATCAGTGTATTATTGATTGAACATCTCGAACTTCAAAAAGTCGCATCACTTCCCACAAAAGTGATCGCAGGAGAAAAATTAAATCATTTCAATTATATGAACATGTAAATGAACTTGACTATTGACCTGGTTATGAACATTTTGACCATTTTCAACAAGTAAAAGAGTAAGTTTCTCTGGAGATGGTGAACATCAATACCTCGATCATTCAAAGAATAATAGAAATGACTCAGATAGTGTCAGTCAAATATATCAGTACCTTTGATATAAAATATTTTTCAACGTCACTATATTTTTTCAATAATAATAATATCGTTTATTATACATAAAAACTACATTTATACATAAAAGGAAAAGGGTTAGCCAAAAGCTATCTTCCACCCCTCCCAAAAATTATACAGTGAGTGTAAGAAAATAATTATAAAAATACTTATTTACTATTAACAATGATAGAGATGAGAAAAAAACCATAGATCATATAGTTGCTAATAACTCTTAATATTCTTAACATTATTTTGGCCAATTTAACAATTTCATTGCACT
>WOGL01000020.1:0-25706 GCA_015342145.1 Leptinotarsa rubiginosa | reverse complement strand
TTTGACTCGTCGTATCTCAGAAACGGTGGCTCTAAGAAAAAAAAGTATTGATACATTTTTTGTAGAGAATTTTATGATCTACAATTTTTATCTGAGGTTATTTTATGATAAAACTTACCGTTTTCCTGAAAATCGCGAAAAACCAATTTTTTTCGAGATTTTTGACCTTTGACCTCGAATAAATTTTTTTCCAGGCATCGCAATCATTCGGAATTTTAAAATCTTATTTTTAACTATGATTTGAACAATTACACGCGTTTGCAGCTTGTTGTAAATTTATGTACCTTCCAATGTCTAGATTGACAGGATTAATAGACGGCATAGTGAGTTCCAGGAAACAGTCTTAGGACCTATCCTTTTCAATTCATTACATCTCAATGATATATTTGGGCAAGACATTCTAGGAAAAGTGACGAGCTTTGCAGATGATACTATCATATTTCACCAAGGCTCAGACTTGATTTTTCTTAAATGTATGATTGAAACTGATTTCACTAAAATTTACAACTTCTTCAAAAAGAGTATTCTGACCATTAATTATTAAAAAACATGCTTAATCCCTTTTGCCTCCTACAGTAATCATCTGCCTGGTTATCAGGGAATAAAAATTAAAAATGATGAAAACAAGCAAATCAGTATATAGCCGGTGACAAACATCAAGATTGCTACCTGAATGAGATAAGCACATGGATTGTGATTAAAAACTTCGGCAAATTGTGAACACAAATCTTGCCCCAATTCTGAATAAAAAACACCTAAAAATTCTATATTATGGTCTTATGGAATTACACCTGACATATGTCCTCATAGCTTGGGGGGTCAACAGATTCAACGTTCATGGATAAGCTAGAGAAAATACAGAATAGAATAAGGAAAACCATGTATAAAAGAAACCAAGAACTTATCTCTCTAAAGAAATATTTCGTGGATCAGCTGTACTAGCTATGAATCAGTTATATGCGAAGATATTACTAATTAAAGTCTATAAAAATAAAAGTGAACTTGTAGCCGATCATCAATATAATAAAAGACATAAAATGAGACCTGTTACTATTCCTAGGGCTGAAAAATCCGTAACACAGATGTTTCACCTATCTTGGGTCAAAGGTACAAAACGAACTTCCCATCAATATCAAATCTATCAATTCAATTAATCTCTTTAAAAAACATAACAAATTGGCTTTTTTCAACTTCCACCGACTACTTGTCGAATATCTTAAATTCTAGCTTCTTAAATTGAATAAAACCCCATAAATAGCATTAAAATTTCTGGCATTTACACTTAATAGATAATAGAAATCTTTATACTACGTGTGTGTATGTTTTTAAATTTGATTAAATATTTTTAAATTTTCAATATTCCATGTGACTATTTTACTCATACCTTACATAATATAATTTTTATATATAAATATTCATGGATACATATTCAATACGTCTTTTTATATATTAGGTACCTTATCGTTAATGTCCAAATAAATATGTGGGAGACCACATCGGCACAAGTTTTCTTTTTGTGGAGTTTCTTCAGTTATTTGCCAAGGTTCATAAATATTCTCATATTGTATTATACTTGTTATGTTGGTTCCATACTGTTATTTTATAGTAAATAAATATTATTTTTTGGTTGGTTTCAGGGTTTTGCCGTGGTCTTCTTTGGTTACAATCTCCAAACGTTTCTGCTGCAACTGCGGCAGTCATCTTCAGTGGCGTTGTCGAAGTACTTTTCTTGACGTATGTAACCAAAAAAGATGGCAAAACCAGGAAATCAAACAAAACATTGACGCCAGCCGTGAAAGCCTACATTCCTATTATTATTCTTATTTACTTAGCCATGCTCCTCTAAAAAATCTATTCGTGGATGCCATGTTCATGACTAAATACATTGTTCACAGTCACTCACAAATATTTTTGATGTGAATATTAATATAATAAATATAACTATTGCAATATTTTAAATTTTTCGAAACAGGTGATTATTACTTGTATGAGGAGAGTTAAAAACAGACTGTTTCAGATAATTTGTGAATTTTTATTTTTCTGGCTAATCCAGGTGGCTGGATACTCTGTAAGATTTGTCTGGTCAACGAAATCGGTGCCACCTGGCGTGTGTTTTTTGAAAATTTCAATATCGAATTACAACGTTAAGTATTTTTTTATATAAATTCAACATGCCTTCGAACGATTTATTTATATGGTGATATATATTAAAACACCATCCAGAGTTCTTTACCAGTTTCGTGAAATTTTGCCTTTTTATATCTCTAGAGTAGCGTATATGGGACTATCCCAGTCTAAGATATCGTACATTAGCTGTACTGGTCACAATGAACCTAGGAAATGAAATTAGAAGGTGTCTATTTTATGTAACATGGCCCTTAAAATTTTTGGGACAATAAAATGGATCGACATGTATAAATATTACAATATCTTCATACATTTTCCAATATCTTGTCTACATAAAAATACAAAATAAGATTTTTGCAACAAATTACAACCACGAATATACAACCGGCACAGCATCGCCTAATAATCATTTCCGCGGCAAAAAAGCCATTGATGCATTTCTTAATTTCACAATTATTTGTTTTAAATGTTGTTAACTGCATTGTATTTTTAGATTTTTTAACTATGTTAAATGCAATGTAAAGAGAAAAACTTATTGATACAAATTAAGTGATAGCATGTTTGCTTTTTTGGTGTTAATGATGTATTTACTATTGGAAAATTGAAGAAGTAATAATAGTGAACTTTGATATAAAAATAGACATAATTATCATTATTACAACAGACGATATGAAAGCAAGATTAGTTACTTTCCGTGAAGTTGAATCTAGTTTTTTGTCATTCTTGACACAAATAGAGACCTTCGTATCAACTATTGGAAAAGGGACCCAGAACAGACGATTTTTCACGTATAAATACAAGTTTAATTCGGAGTTATTTTGATGCTCGAAAAATATTACTGGAAATCAAGTTAATGTGAATATACTACGACCACATTTCCAAGTTGAGAAAATATTCTCAAGCAGTAAAGTTGAGAAAATATTCTCAACTACAAGAATTGAAAAAAGTCTATTTTCTAATATTTCGCAAACAAATCTTAAACTAACGAGAAAATGCATACATTTTTTTTACACAACTCATGAAAATCTACAAAAATGTGTCAATGATAGAGATATTTTCAGAGAAATTTTAAAAAAATATTTGATATTTTCTTTTTTTCGCAACTAATTTTTCCACAAACTTAAATAGTTCAGGAACTTTTTTGTAGTATTGATGTAAAATTTTTCGATATCTAGAGCCGAATTGGGAACTGAGTAATTTATATTTTCAGATTATTCCTTATTATTTCCTGAATCACTGGAGTTACAAAAAAAATAGCAATGAAATATTTTTGTCACCTTTCCAAGAGAAGCAAAAGGATCTGATGAATTTTTTCAATATTTTCAGTTTTTAGTTGCCACTTTTATCATTTAACAAAATTCAAGTCGATTTTCAATGTTTTTCTCGAATATTTGCCATTTGGTTTACAAAAAAGTTTCACTGAAGTTTTTTGGTTATTATATATAATTTATTATATATAAGTTATAATTATACAACTTTTCAAATAACAATTTCTGTACGTTACACGGGTTTTTCAGTTTAGAGTCATAATAGAACAATTTAAAAGTTTTTTTCATCAATTCCAGAACAAGATAAAAATATTTCAAATAGATGTGGGTATTGTCTTGTATAGGAAATTTTTTTTCCTGTATCGGTTATATTTGACATATTTTTCAAAATATCAAAAAAAGTATATCGCAGGACATGGCTAAACAATATTAGGTCCATTTTCAAAATTTTACAAAAAAATCGTAATTTTATATTCTTATCTAACGCATTCCCAAATTTCATCAAATATCAAAAGAATTTTTGTTTCAGAGTTGTTTACAAGATATTCAAATTCAAGAAAGTCGATTTTTTTGGCAAAAAATCGACATAATAACAATTTCCCGGTTGAATATTGATCGACGGCAAACACTAGCTAAGAAAAAAATCTGTGGCTCTCCTCTCCATCATATCGCTACCGTTTGGCCATCAAATGTTCACGACTGATGAGTTTTTAAAACTTTATTTTTCGGTACAACGCAAATACGGGTCTAACTCATAAAAAAAAACTGGGATCCACTGTAAGGGTGTATCACACTACTCTCTAAGATGTCATTTATGCACGCAATTTTAGTCGTCTGCCGTGCAGCGACAAATATCGCAGAGTGTAATAAAAACATTGCAGTGAGAATAGCGTTAGGAACTAGGTTTGTCTGCCACTAAATATGCTCATTTCTCACAATTGATTCTGCCCACATACTCCCCATTGGGGAATGACATTCCTTAAAGGGGAGTATGTGGCAAAACACCAATTGCAGACTGTTTTCATATACAGCCATACCACATGCCAAATGAAGAGACTCCGCACCGCGCAAAAGTCGCTTGCATAAAGAGGCCCAAAGGTCCGTAGTATAACAAGCACTGTTTGGAAGTCTCGAAACAGATTATTTTTTCCTTGTGTAACCAAACATAGACCAATTTAGAATGTTTTCAATTTTGTTCTTGAAACTTCTTTACAACTATCATAGGAAACCAATTATGTGAATACTATGACCGAACGTAGACCGAATAATAGTTCCAACTCGATACTGTGAAAAATGATGTTCAAATTATAATTGCATACCAATAATGTAAATACTACGACCAATTTTGCTAGATTTACTAGTATTTGGCAATTCCCGAACTATAACTATACAAAAACTATAATGACGTGTTTTGTTCAACTTCGCAATATAAACAAAAATAGTTCTGAGCTTTTTCGTCCAGTTGCCAAAAACTTTCAAGTCTATTAAAATTTTGTTTACTTGAATAATTCGTGAATGAAAAACTTTAATGAAGAATTTTGTTCACCTCCTCAATAGGAACGAAGATATATTCAGTTATATTCCAACCAATTTCTCGTCGTCCAAATTTTTCAAAGTCCAATAATTTTTTTATTTCTGAAATAATTCCTAAACTGTAACAATTACAGCAAAACTTCAATGAAACACTTTGCCCATCTCAATAAGAATAAAAAAAGGTAATGAGTTTTTTCAATATTTTCAGTTTTTAGTTTCCCGATGCCGAAAATTTTCAAGGTCCAACAAAATATTTTTACAATAATTCCAGACCTATAACGATCACGAGAAAACTGTAATGAAGTATTCTGTTCAAATCCTAAATAGGAATAGGTCTATGAAGACGTTGCTGGTTTTACTTCTAATTTGTTTCCAGTCATAAAAAATTTTCCAGTCCAGAAAGCATTTCAAGGCATAACGTTTCGGAATTAAAGGCAAAAATATACTGTTTCTGTAATAATCGAAATTGCCTGTACTATTGATGTTACGGAAAAATGTTACTATTTCGTCATATAAACTTTTAGTTACTCGAATTTTTTTTTCAATAATTTGAAAAATTATTTTCGGTCATCCGATTTCTTTCAAAAAGTTATCGTATGGAGATCTAAGGCGATGATATAACTCGTTTAAATTACAAGTCGTTTTCCCCATTCTGTCAAGAGATGTTAACACAAATTTTTCAAGATGGGCGGATAGACAGAATTTCAAAAAATTTAATTTTTTGACAATGATCATTTTAGGTTAGGACTGGCCTGAACGAATTATTCTTTTAGATGATTTGATGATCATTTTCTCCAAAGCAACCAGTGGTCCACCTCTTCAAATAAAAAATTTGGAGTCCGCTGTGAAGACCGCAGTCAACTGTAGTTATCGTAGAATAATAAATACTGCCGAGACTGGTTCATATCAGATCTCTAAATTGACAAACTATTTTTTTCTATCCATCCAGTACAACACTTTTTAGTAAGTACTAATACACCATTCTAGGTAGATCAGATGATATTGAAAAAATTCAAGAATGCTGGAACATTACTTCGTTGTCACAAGTTATACATAGTCTGCTATCGAAAACGTACTGCAGACTTGACTACCAGGAAAAAGGCCTTTTCACAAAAATTCAAAAACAATTTGGATCCGGTTAAATAATGTCTAGGGGTGATGATACTAGTTCCCAGACTGACCTGAAACCAAAACTAAAAAAAATGTGTAGGTAGCACTGATGCTGACCAGATATACTTACGTGAAAACATGGGTGCTGAAACCAGACAAGATGTATTGTATATACTCCTCAATTGTATTTAAGCACATGAAAACATGCTTCTTTGGTTTGCCAAACAAGCTAGGGCTTTTAACAAACTAAGCGAAGTACAAAGACTTCTTTGGTTTGGTTGTCAAAGATACTGGTTCTAACAAACTAAGCAGGGTGCAAAGACTTGCTTGTTTGGGAATAAAGGAGCTAATGGAAACCACACCAATGCAGCACTGGAGACATTTTCAAACTACTTCCTATACATGTTATAATAACGAGAAAGACTGTACTAATTCAGACTGGAAAATTCATTGAGCTATAAGAGATCCAGCAAAATTAAAATTTCTGAAAATGTGGAGAATTGAACATTAAACATGTTCACTGACCACACGACAAACTTCATAGTTAATTTCAAAAAACATGAAGAGACTACAAGGTAAACAGTCATCACTAAAATAGGCTTGGTCAAAACACTTGGAATACAAACGGGTCGAAAACCAAACATGAGATTCAAAAGTTGAAGAGATGAAACTGTCAAGGGGGTCAAATATCTATGAGTGATACTAGATCCCAGACTGACCTGGAACCAACATTTAGACAGAATGAAAAGAAATGCGCAGAGGTAGCATTGATGCCAACCAGATGCAATTAAGTTAAGATATGGGAGCTGAAACTAAATATGATGTTAAATTCAGTGGTAGTTGAACCTATGAGAAATTTGCTTACTTGGATTGGAATCTCCCTCGAATGGCCGAAGAGGTCACACAATTATACTCCAACCTATCCAGCAACCTTGAAACTTGTGGTTTAGCTCAGTCATGTTGGAACATCATTTTTTCTCCAATATTTGCAGGATAATTCTCCGTGATATTAGATATATTATTAGAACTGGGACGACTACATGTTACCAATTGAAATTCCAGGAAGAAAAATAGGAAATTTCAGGGAATATGCACATGTTACCAATTGAAATTCGAGGAAGGAAAAAAAGGGGAATTTCCAGAAATACCGGCAATTTGTTCAACGTTTGAGGGTATTATATGGTCCACGTGTGAACACCCTGGGATTGCTACAGGTCTAGTAAAAATAGTGGCGATTATATTGTTCAAAATGAAAGTGGGTACACTCGTCCAACATATATTGCTCGTTCACCCCCATAACTAGGCAAAACTGCATGAGACAATGGAAGTATATTTCTTATACTGACAGAGTCTTATATGGACGAAACTTGTACTTTTTTTAATATTAGACACAAACTTTTAAGATTTAGACATGTCACATTAGCCAATTTCCACTACCTTGCTGCTACCTTAATAAGTTATTTCTACCCCAACTCTCTTCACTTTGAACTGATTAAGTTTAAAGAGATTTTGCCATCAAGTCAACTACTTTCCCAGAAAAATATCTGTCGCGCATTTGTTGGTTAAATAGCTCAGCAAACGATTTTCACATTCATTATTTTTGAAATTTAGTATCATTTCCAGCCTTTTCGGAATTGAGCACTCCTGATATGTTGCTCGCCATCAATCACAGCTAAGGTGTCCGAATTTTGTAGACCATTAACCACGTTTCAATTGTTTCTTCAACAGCTGTGCATCTATCTTCTGTGTAAGTATTAGGTATGTTCTGGTTTTCAAACTGTGCTGTTTCAGATCTTCCAAAATAGGTGAGTCAGTTGTAGGCTGCAAAGTTTTACACAATCCTATGGTCAGTGTCTTTTGGCAACTGTTTCCTGACCGCTTGAAACAGTCCGAACAGAGAACCACAACAGGTCCATTGGTATTTTAAAAACCCCCATCAAAACTTTGAAAATATATCAAGGCTCTCCAAAAGTGAAGTTGACAATACTTTTCTTCAACTTGTGTAAAATGTTTGATTTACAAAAAAAAATCTAAACTTCGATTGAGCTAAATTTTCAACAGTGTATTCTATCAATCGGAACAAGAAGGAAAGCTAAAAGGAAAGTTAAAATTCCCGACCTACTGACTATATTTCTTCGTCAGAACAAAACTGACTTAATTTTATTTAAAATGCTTCACAAATAACTTCAATCCCATTTTCCCATAAACAGAGTATTTGTCGTTACGCCAACCAAGTTGGTGTTTTCAGGAGATGAAAAAAACTGCTTATGCTTGTTTTGGATTTTTTATACCTCAGAGGTTCCAGTTTTAGTTTCAATCACGGAGTATTTGTCCTCTAAAGAAGATTCAATCCTTTACTAGATTAGGAAATTTCAAATAAAATAGTAATTTTTGAAAATTTTAACTACTCAAGTGATCTGTGTAACTGTATCTTATAGAAAGTTTTTTGTATATGCTGAATGTTACCTAAGGTATTTGATATGAGAGTGTCTCAAATAATAATTAGATATTCCTTTAAAATATCAGAAAATTCATCATTAAAGTATTTATTAGCTCTAAAATACATCATACAGACAGTATGGATTCAAACAAATCTAGACAATAAAATAATGAATATTTGAAGAATATAGTAAAGTTTTAAGTAATAAGAATATAAGTAAAATGAGTATATAATTAATAGTATAAGTATTAAACAAATAAAAACATTTGTGTAGGTCCATATCTCAAAGTAACAATTTAAAAAAAAAAAATATAAAAAACAAAAAAGGAGAGAGATATCAAAGTTGATTTGGGCTGAAACTTGGGATAGAATAATTAGTCATTAGTGTAGGTTGTAGAAGGTATTACTTTTTTCAGATTTTCTAAATTCTATTAATGTGAGATTTGATAATATCTGTCAATTTATCACTTCGGGACTGTTTTCCGTTGTAGTCTGTGAGAGGGTATTTCAATGAATTGTATCCTGGTGTCATAATTATTCCAATTTAATGTTTTGAAGAAAGTCTGTTTTTTAGCATTTAGTAATAAGTGAAAGACATCAGAAGTTTACATAGCTCTCAAACCATTGCCAGAATAATCCCCCTAAACAATACACCTCCATATTACTTTTGAAAACCCAAAAAATGAAGGTTACTGTTCATGCTTCCAGAAATGGGAGATTCTTACTTAGAATATGCAACCTATAACAGTTTTTTACAGAGTTAAAAACTCTGTAGTCTCAAAAATATAATTCACTTTTTGATGTAAAGCATTACCCAAAGTCACTGATGAAATCAAGTGTACATTTTGAGACATGTATGTTTTATAACATGTCGATGCTGTGCAATGAACATCAATAGTGAAAAACAATGGTTGGGTTTGCCATTCAATTTGCCAATGGTACAAAAACGATAATATTGGTCAAATAGTAGTCAGTTGATTAGTGATTTCCATTAATGAAACAACCCCTGTTGGTTTGATCCCAACTCTGAGACAACCTCCTTAATCCTTAGCTCGCACAATTTTTGTCTTTTGAGGGTAATTTTAAAGAGACAGCAGCTGGTTAACAAAAAGTCCATTTATAAATCCACTTCAACCCCCACAGAATCCAGAAACTACTATTTAAACAGGTGGCAATGCTTGGATCTTTGTTCAAATATACAAACAAAACAGTCGGCTGTACGAGTATTTCAAGATAAGCTAAACCAAATAAAATCTGTTAGCAGAAGAAGCACTTCAAAGAAAAATTGTCTGATTTCTAGACAAGTTACAGGGAACCTAGAAAATTGTAGAACAATCAATTCTGAATGGAACTCACAGATTAATTTGTCATAAAAATGTGAGATTTCACATATCACCTCACACTAGTCAACATTTGAAGTAGCTACTAAAGTGAAGTCCTGATTTGGCAAATGAAATAGTTACTTTTCCCCATACAATAATGATCATAGTTAACTATTTATTGCCAGCGAGAATGGATTATGAGAAAATATTTAAAAAAACTATTTTGAATTATATAGATAACTATTGTCAATGATATGTGCTTGCTTTTGTTTATTTCCGATACAAAAATAGCTACATTTACTCCCAAGAGATTAGACAGATGATTTCTCAATTTTCAGGAATCATAGAATTGAAATCATAAAATCATATGTGTTGTTTTGTTTATCATATCCCAGCATGGCTCATTAGTTTGTAAAATCAGGCCCCTGTTTATCAACAATAAAAATAAGGTCACGCAATTATTCTTCCCAATAGTATTTCGTTACCCGTTAAATAAACTACTACAGTCGAATAATAAAAAGGTTTTTGGTGTGAACTAAACAATCCATTTTACACAATGTACTCAATATATTGTTGAAATCTATTACATAATGAAAAAATGTCACTAAGACATCAATACTACTAATGTCACGTTACAAATACACAGATTCACAACTTGAAATTGATAACCACGAAATCAATTCAATACGCTCATAATAAAATATGTGGAAAGAAAAATTATTCATCTGATGCCTAATTATATTTCTGTACTCGATTTTCCAAAATTTATAAATGAACTTCGTAAAAGTACGAATGTGTTCACTGAAAACGGAAGTACCTTCTGTACGAGTTGAGATTCTCCTCAGTACAGTAATTAATTGATACCAGTCATATTTACAATTATGTTTACTTAATATGTATCTTCAAATAATACCTGACATGTTGATAATCATGTTTCTTAAAACATGAACTTCTTAGAATGTTCTAAGAATAGTTCTTAGTTATTCATTTATATTAGTTTAAAATAAATTATGGTGGTTAGATTTTAAAAACGGCGTCTTTTGTTAGGGAATTCCTCTCGGCGGCTATCGTTGACCCAGTGACCTCGGTTGCTGCCAATGCTGCCACTATCGCCTCGTGTGTTCTCACGTCCTTCAAATCTACTGCCTCGCTCGTAAGAGCTCATGAAAGTTTTTGGGTCCTAATGGTAATACGTTATATTATAGTAAATAACAAATGGTGATAGTAATATCACTAATTAATATAAGATAAATTTACAAATATTAGGTATCATTTATATGTAAAAATAAACTAATAATCGCGAACTCAGACCTCACTTTATTTCCACTTGTGGAAATCTGAATAAGAATAAATGATAATATATTGTATAATGAGGAAACTCCGGTAATAATCATATATGCCGTGTAATCTTCTCTGATAGTAGTATAATAAACTTTTAACGATAAAATTGTTTTTTATTGGTACAAGTAATTTGAGAGTATATTGTTTCTTTCTTCCTTCTTGTCGAGGAATCACATATTGAATATTTGCTTGCACACGTTTCATTTTTTTAGGATTGTCATTTTTATGAGGACGGCAGTTGGTTAATAGAAAAAAACTTTTTTTTTCATTTGTTTTGGTATCCATTTCATTTCAAACAATCCATATTGATATTTCACTATTTCCAGTCAAAATCTTCTTTTCTTCCATGGATCTCAATGTCTTCCTTCGATTTCTCTCTCAAATCCAATGAGCAGTTTTGCCTTTTATAGTTTTGTTGAATGTGTCTTTTTTGTAGTTCGCAATTACACTTTCAGTCATTAATAAAAAATAATATTTTTATTTATGCCAAGGCACTGCCTGTCGCAAATATTTCTTAGAAGTATATCAAAATATAAAATGTCATCGATCAATAACAGCTATGTTTTCCCGAAGTCTAATAAAAATATGAAATAAGGTAGCAGAACTACTTCTAAGACCGAATATGAAAAGAAGTATCAAGCAGAAGACTCATATTTGATTGCAAACTCCACCATTCTTTCGAGAGTTCAATAAAGTCTTGTGTAAAATGTGGTGTAATGTTTCAAGTTGAAATAGATGGAATCAACAATTTCAATTTATAAGATAACTTTTGAGCAGCAATAAACAGAAATAATCTTAAGAGTTTTGACACTACGAGTGGAATATATATTTTCAAAGAAAATAATAGTGGAAATCAGGCCCAACACCATTGCAATTGTCAGTTATTCAAAACTAGTTGAATCGGTTAAACTAGAAAGGAATGAATCTGATTTCAAATTATAAACGATGCAAGGAACAAACAATTGGTAAAAATAAAACGAAATTACTCAAAGATGAGAAAATTAAAAATCATAGGAACACTATAAAAAGCATATATATTTCAAAAGGAAATTTAGTGAAAATCATAAGTTACTAAAACCTAATGAAATGAAAAATTAATCAATCTAAATTCTAATTGAAAATTATACAAGAACCTTGTAAGGTACAAAAAAACTTTCAAGAGAAATTAAACGATATAATTCAAAATACTGTAAATCAATAGGAAAGAATATATATGCTCAAAGGAGATGTTCAAGCCTAAGAGATGATTAATTTGGAGAAGGTACTTGGAAACTTGAAATAAAAAATATTATTTCTATATATATATGCGTTCCTTAATCATCGGTAATTCTAAAACACCTTATAATTTGTCATCAGCTTTTGGAATATAGGAACCACGTAATCAACTTTCAGAATATCGGCGGAAATACTGTAACTGCTAAAATTTTCACTTACTCAAAACTAGGGATGCGGTAATAACGAGAAAGTAATTAATCTAAACTGGAATTAAAAATAATGCAAAAACCTTGAAAGGAAAAAAAATGGAATGAAGGTATTCAAAATATTAAATTTGAACATGAAAAACACAAATCATTGAACATATTTTCAAAGGAAATGTCAGTGGAGACGGAACTGTGGAAGACTCAATACAATCTTTTTTTACTTAAAACTAGTAGAATCAGTTAAAAAGAAAAAAATTAATAAATATGACTGAGTTTTAGAAAAATTTCAAAAACCTTAAGGAACAATAAATTTTAAAAAATGAAACAAATCAATACACAAGTTTTGAAAATGAGAACTATTCTGTGGAAAACTAACAAAAACAAAGGTGAAAACTATAAATGAAATATTACAAAGGATATGTCATTGGAAATTAAACTTTTGAAAACCCATCACCCTAAAAAATACCCAAAACTAGTGAAAACAGTTGAAAGTCGAAATTAATGAATGAGAAAATGAATTATAAATAATAAAACTTTCAGTTAACATGGTATGTAGAGAGATATGTAACTAAAAAAAAGCAGTGGACCACTAATAAGAGAATATATCTTCAAAGGAAACTTCACTGGAAATAAAATTTTCAAAAACCCAACATGGATCAAATTTTCGGTTACTCAAAACTAGTGGAAGCAGGTAAGAGGAATAATTAATGAATCTGAATTTGAATAATAGATGATACAAAAATCTTGAAGACACAAAAAATTGTATCATAAACGGGATACATTTTGTTTGTGACAAAAAAATCCAGGAAATTAAAAAATGTCAAACTAACACCGCCTTTTCTTAATGAACTTTTTAGTTATGTTTCACATACCCTTATACAACATATTATTATTTAATCTTATGTGCTGAGTTATTATCGAGTAATTTTTTCCACGGGTGTTATATATTCCGTTCTATATATTCATTCAGATTAAAAATGTACATGCACGTAACGAGTCAACAGAATCTCAATACACCATTGTAATATAAGAAATGATGCAATACTAGGTACCATTTCAATATACTCTAATAACTATTTAATTTGGCACACAAGACATAACCAATGAATATTAATTTTCAAGGTAGTGTGGAACTTTGTGAAGCTTAATAAATTACTGATGCACCCACCGGACCAGTATTTCCTGTTGTTAATTCGAATATACGTAAATTCAAGCTATCCAAGTCCCATTTTGGTCAGCACCAGATAAGAAACATATTTTATACTCTCATCATACATGGGAATACATATTAAAGAGAGTTTCATGTCCATTAACATGAACAAAATTATTTTGCCACTTTACAATATAATATGAAATGAGAAATATGGATCGAAGTAAAATTCCATTTGGGAAAATGAAAGAATACATATGCACTATCAATTTGTGCATATAATATATATCAACAAAGTGATGAAAATCAACAATATGGCTACTAATTTGAACAACTTAGTTTTTAATAATGAATTGCTTTTATTTTTGAAATTCAATAATAGTGAAATCCCTATGTTACGATTTTGGGTCAATTTTATTTCTAAAATTCATCAGCACTGTATTAATTATCTGTAATATTATATATATATGCCATTTTTCAATAGCTGGCAATTCAAATATTCTAGTATGGAGAACATCAGACATAGACATTCCCAATTTGAGATTGAATTTATAATTACGATATAAAATAATCAACAATGAAATGTGAAATACTCCGTTTTTTAGTTATAAAAACAATTATTTGTGTAGTATAAAATAATTGCAACAGTAAAAACTTTTCAACAGCAGGTATACAGTGTAAACTATCAAACGATGGTTCACAATATTAATTGGTTCCAAAATCCAAGAAATTGCCGACGACTCACACGTTTGTATAGCTATCTATCACTCCTTGATGTATAGAGTACAAACTACCATCTAAACAAGACTTCTCACCAGTTAAATGCAAACGATAATTGTTTGGTCTTCATTTAAAGAAAAAGATTGTTGTAAGCACTGTATCACTCATTTTACTGTGAAGTGTATTCTTTCATCGTCCCAACTATATGCAATATGAAAATTTTGAAGTGTGATCACAAAAAAATATTACATAAAAAAATTTAAATATCCCTTTCCCTGCTTTGATGGTGTAACAAATGTAAATATATAAAATAAGAAGATAATTTTGAGGAGTTGGTTGAATCCTACATAGATTTAGCCAAACCCTTGAAATTATTTTTCTATTGTTAATATCATTATTCACAAAAAAGTACTTATTTGAAAATGTTTTGAAAATGTAGACACAAAGCTTAGGCAGAGTGAAATAGTTTTTCCAAATTTCTCTATTGCCATAATACACCCAAAAATATATCACAGGCCTATTAGTTTACTAGAAGTAAGTTGTTCAATATTTATCAATAGAAGACGTCATCAAAAATAAATTCAATTGAATTGACTATTTCATGAACCCACAAGTATATGCTTTACTGATAAAAATTATTACGCCCCATCACAATATGTTATGATGAACAGTTCTTGTAAATTGACCCCAATGTTTCGATACTTCATTAAATTATTCAATCAAACAATTTTTTCAAGAAAATCATCTCAGCGATTTTTCAACCGGCGTTTTTGTTATAATTTTAATAAAAAGAATACTAAGAATTCGACAATCTAAACTTTATAAAAAAAATAATGGAAGAGAATGTCCTCAGGAGAAACATGTTTTTTTCAGATTTTTTTTGTACTTCTATCAACCAATGACAAAATTGTTCATTTGAATTCATTTAACAAATTCAACATTAATATTTCAATTCATTCTCATATCCATGACGAAATTCTGGAGGCTTTGCCTGTCATTAATAACAGCAAAGCGTAAGACTATTGGTTGTTCCAAAGACTTTTTGGATATATAATAAAATTAAAATCTTTTGTGCACATGAATAGTTTGTAGTACTGGGTGAAAATGATATTTCAGAAGAGATTATGAAGTTGCTAAAGCACTTACCATTGGCCCATTGTCTTCTAAAGCTGCAAAAAAAAATATCAAGTTATTTCTAAACAATATTGATAGTTTCAACAGTAGGAATAATGAGGAAAAAGGGTCTTGTTAAAACTGATAAAGATACTACTACTCACTGGTGTGACTGTAACTAGTAGGCTGATCATAAGCTTGCTCTTGCTGATCAAGCATAGAGTCCAAATTATGAGCTTGCATAAAGAGGCTGTTTTCCTGCTGACGCCTCTTCATATCTTCCTGTTGCTGCAGAATACGTGACTCCATCTCCTCCTGTGTCCGCCTCATCAGTTCTTCGGTCCTGAGTCTCTCTTCTTCAACCTGTCTCTGTTTCATTTCCCATTCTCGCTTCTGCCTCTCTTTATCCATCTCACGAGCTCTCAGCTGATCTCTCAATACCTCAGTTTCATGTTCGTACTTAGCGTATTCCATTTGAGCCTCCAATTTTTCCCTCTCCAACTCCAGCTCTTTCTTGAGAGCCTCTTCTTTCTGTGTATGAAGATCATATAGCTGCTTCCAGCGGGTTCCATATTCATTTTCAAATGAACCAGGATTTGCAAATCTTGGACCCTGTTCTCTTTCTTTATGATAGTCCATGTTCTTTTTGGGAATATTTTTGTCTGGGTAACCATCAATATCATCAACTATTTCGAATGCTTCCACAATGCATGGTCTCAAAGACCCAGTGAGGAAATAGCATCCTTCTGAACACTTCCTAATAGCATTCAATGCAGAACCTTTACGAGCAAAATCTATAATAGCTTCCCCTGTAGGTTTTCCTCTATCATCAACACATACAATGGCTCGTTCAATCTATAATGAATAAATACGAAACATGAAAAATAAAGTTCATTAGACTACTGACCAAATACTTACTTCTCCAAAAACTGAAAAAGCATAATGCAGAAGCTCATTGGAAACGAAAGGAGTGAGATTTTTCACTTTGATGGTAGCTGAACTTGGGGCAAATCTGATCTTCAAATTCCTAGACTTCAAGACTGTTCCATCCAGCTCTCTCTTAGCTTTCTCAGCATTGCTGTGGTAGTCGAGCTTTATGAACCCAAAGTTTTTATCTTTGTTTACAAATATTTCCGAAGTTTCTCCATATGGCTTGAACAATTCTGTGATATCTTCCTCACTAACTTCTGACCCGATATTCCCAACATACAATCTGTTTCTGCCATTGAATTTCTTTTCAGCCATATCAATTATTGGTATGTCAAAGGTTGGACCTGACAACTGCTGCATACGTTCAAGAAATTTGTCATCAGGGCCTCTCATTCCAAATCGACCACGGCCTCCCATATCACCTCTTCCACCTCGTCCTCCCCTACCACCATCTCTCATGTTATCTCCGTCTCGACCATCATCATTTCCACCCTCAACATCTTGACCATCCTGGTTGCTCTCATACTTCATCCTTCCCCCAAATCCACCCCCACGACCTCGCCTGTTTTCATAATTTCCTCTATTTCCACCCCCTTGTCCTCCTCTATTCTGTAAATTAAAGAAACGTTCAAATGAAATCTAAATATATTCTATGAATAAAAAATTATGGTTTTCTTCAGATAAATACTTTTGAAACTATAAACTAAAACTTATATAAGTTTGGATAGGTCGGAATAACAAAACTTATACCTTCATTTAGCCTATAAGTTTCAAAATCGATTTCACGAATTCGTAAAATACAATACATAAATTCACATGTGGTCAAACTCATTGGTTCATTACAAACCCATGAATTTACCTGCTTCATCAGAATATGACCTCATGACAAATTTAAAGACAATTTGATGTATCAAAAAGAAACATACTATACTGATGTTGATGAAACCGAAATCGACAGTTTGGGGGCTATTTCATTGATGTGTTGCACATAGTCTATTAATGCAGCATGGATATTTCTTGGCAGTCTGCTGTAACCTGATGGTATATTCAAAGTGTGGCAACTCACTCTTATTTTGAAGTGAAACTCTTGTATCCTTAATGAATTTGCAATGAATATGTTCATGCTTTATTAGTAGGTTTCTAAAATACCTTCAGATTTGTCTTCAGCTTTTGGAATGAAGGAACCATGGAAAATCACACGATAGCATGTTATACATACAGATACCACAATCTATTGAGGAGTAGAATTTTTAATGTAACCGACTAAATCTAACTTGTGATCTAACCTAGCCTATACCGAATGCAACTAATCAACAAGAAACTTATTAAATAAATATTACTGGAGTTTTTTTCCCAACACCAAACCGTTATTTTAACACCTCGGCACGTATTTCGATCACCAACTGATCATCTTCAAGACGATAATCAGTTTGATTTTCCTCTTGAAGATGATCACTTGGTGATCGAAACACGTGTCGAGGTGTTAAAATAACGGTTTGTTGTTGGGAAAAAACTCCAGTAATATTCATTACTACACCAAATGTTCCTAACAGTGCATCACAAGGAACTTATTGTCTAATGTAAATTACTCCAAAGAAGACAACAGAAACCGAAAATATATTAAATATTTATATACAACGAAATTCAAAATTGAGTAAGTTGTCACAATTCAAACTACAAACTCTTAAGATTATGAGCTATACCCTCATCAAATCAAGCTATCTCCATTGACTGAAAAATGCTCAAGGAAAAAATGGTTGCATAAGTGTTGGGACACAACTTTTGTTTAAATTTTTTTTGTAGGACCTACAAGTTAGGGAATACATGTGTATTGGCGGTGAACCATTGGAAAAGAGGTAGAAGTGAAGAGGTAATTGAATTGAGAATCTTAATTTTAGTGTCTAAAACAAGAATCGATCATAGTATTTATAATTATTCGACAAGAAATGTTCAAATTACAGGTATTCTAGCCAACAAATGATGAATGAACAAATGTTTATGATTAGTTCGTACATCCCGATTTTACTTGTACTCTAATAAATAACATCTGAAAACTAAAACAAGGAATAATAAATATGCAAATGTTTCGAAAATGTTTCTGTGTACAAGAAGAACCCTAAACATTGAGAAATTTCCACATTAAAATATTTTTGTGTGAATGCATCCCTAGAAATTATAGCCAGTTAAAATAAATGTTTATACATATTGATAAGAACTTTTTTTAATTGATTGTTCAATGTAATCATTTCATATTTTCATTCAGACATACCTGAAAATGCTATCATTAGGATAACTGGTAAAATACATTCTTTTCACAATCACATGTTTAGGTTATTAATTCACTTGATTGTTACATCTCTCATTTATAATTTTCTCGAGAATGCATTTTTTCCATGCTAAACGACAAATTCCAGAAGTGACTTATTTTCTAATTTATATTGGTATTATTAGGTGCGACGTTATGCTAGAAAAGGTTTCTTTAATAGAGAAGATTAAAAGTATTTCATGTTATGCTGGGAAAGCTTTCTTTGAAGATTAGAAGTATTTCAAACAATAAAACAAAAACGAAATTCTGTCAATTGGTTTAAAAAATCGTGGGGATTATTTTGTTTTCCATTAGTGAAAGTAACTTATTTTATCGATTCATAATTTTCTAATGTCTATAATGATCACAAGAAAAAACATTACCCTCACAAATTCATAATTGAACAACTCAAAATACAGCAAACCCCAAAAACTACCAACATAACCTATGTTTCACATTCAATTGTTTTGATCAGCTTTTTAATGTTTGGGCCATCATCGGTGGAAGTTTTTTTTTAGAGCAGCAATGATATGTAGGGAAGGTAAACTGATTCCGGAACTGATACTTTGGAACAGATATCAGGGTTGGGACCAGTGAAACCAACTGCCATACTAAAATGAAACAAATACTGATCCAAGTCTAAGAAAGTTTAATCTAGCCAGCATCAACTTGACATCAGATTACAAATATACCTTAGTGTGATGCATACTAATTTTGGTAGACAAGTATCAATACCGAATTTTCATCTCCGACACATGCAAAGAATGCAACATAAAAAGTGTCCTGTATGCTGAAGAACACCTGTCTGCTCAACCTGTTGCCTGAAGAATTGAACCTCATAACTGATTTAAACAATTTTAAGCTATGCCTGAAAAAGTTTCTCATTTGTCACACCTTTTATTCGCTAGATGAGTATATCCAAAGAATCCAAAAGAAAGTTTCATTTCAATATAATCTTGTGTATGTATTAAAAAAAATATTCCCATTTATGTATCCAATTAGGATATTGGTAATGTATTTTTAAAATGCTTTTTAATGTTTTAACTTAGAGGATAATTTTTTTTCTCAATATGCAGTGACTTATCTCAAGTTGTAAAACAATCACAATTGATGAAATACACATCTATTCATGTATCTAGTCCGCTAGGGTATAGGGAAGTAGATGGTCCACACAGGGTGTCTATCGAAAATATTAGAACCAAGCAAAACGGTCTAACAAAAAGAAGGTATGTCAGGTGTCTTTTACAAATCTTGTTTTTTGTAATTCTCAATAGCAAAAGTAATTTCTTTTGCCTATTCATCAGTTTCTCATGTTTATGATAATCGCATCAACAAACAGTATCTTCATAAATTCACATTCAACCTTGCAGTCATGCCAAGGTCTCACAGACCCCAGCAATAATTATTCTTAGAGATTTCAGTAGTGGAGTAGGATACTGACCTAGGATTCCAGTCAGACAACTCCCAAGTAGTAGAAAAAAAAAAAGGTCAGTTCTTTTACGAGTTGCACCAAAAACAGTGTGTACTTTTTGAGTAATTGAGCTTTTAGGTCTGATCCACAAGAATACTAGGTTGATATTTAACTTTTACTACCAAATATTTCAACCCATATTAAGCGAGCAGAACCACTTTGAATTTTTATATTAATTTTTATGCCATAATTATGTACTCTATTCCATCTAACGGCAATATTGTGGGTTCTACTAGCTTAACGTTAAACTAACAGAACCCAGCCACAGAAAAAAAAAACATTTTGTTGAATCAGGCTATTTTTTGCTACGCTATTGAATTGGTCAGTGATTGCCACGAATAAACACGATAAAAACGGAAATAATGCTCCATCAAAATAAGAGTACAGATTTCTCCACTTGTCACATGCACACGTTTCTATCATGTGTGTGCGTGATAAGTCACCCACGAGTTCAATTTGAATACGTAGCAAAAAATCATTCAATAGTGTACTGAAGGAGCCTAAAATCATTGCAATTTCAAAATAGCCAAAACTGAATGATTTCGATTTGGTTTTGCCAGCCTAATGGTATGGCTAATAAAACCCTCTGATATGAGCCTGAAATTTTCAATATATTTCTATTCCACCTTACTTAGCTAAAGAATATTTTCGAAGTATTATTTCCGCTTTCACCACGTGTGCCAAAAATTTTAATTCAATACAGGAGCAAAAAAATATTAAACGTCTTAATGATGGAGCCTAAAATGAACCTAAAATTACTGAAGTTCAAATTTTCCAAAAAGTGAAGGATTCTGATTTGGTTTAGTCAGCTTAACAGTAAAGCTAGCAGAACCTACCGATTCTTAAAAAAAACAACAAATAAAAATCGGCGATAGTGGGCAATAAGAGCATAAAGTTATTATGTAGTAAGATTCAACAAAATGTTTTTTTCAGCAGCAGAACTCACGATATCTCCGTTAAACAAAGAGCAAAAAAAATCTGGAATAGAATACAAAATTAGCCTAAAAATAAATATACAAATTCAAAGTGGTTCTTTTGACCATTTTAGGTACAAATTCAATAAAATGGACCTATACATAGACAAATACTACCTGGGACTATAATCATTTGTGAACAGGTAGGAAAAGTCATTATAATTCAAATTATTATATGCAAGATTGAGCCTCTAGGTTAGTTTCACAAAGTAATCCCTTTCCTTTATCAAAACCTAAAAAATTATTGGTGGTAAATGGCTCCATTAGAAATATGTACATTTACTTTCCAAATGTTTGTGATTTTAAAACTCTGCTAAAATACATGTGGAGGCAGATGCAAAAGTTTCATTTCATTCAGCAGCTTTGCATTTGCACAGGCAAGTTAAAGTGGGAATTTATGTGTTCAAGGACAAGTAAATATAAATACTAAATTCAAAAATTTCAAAAAGGACTATTGCAGCTCTTTTATGCTTTGGTAAAACTTATACCATGTACCTATAATATTTAGGACCAACCTATACCTGAATCAATTCTCAGAACCAGAACAGGTACCTAGCCACAATAAAGTTTAGATTATACAACATATATTCATATAAAAAATAAACAGCATTCAAGAATTATGAAAATTCCCCAGGCTATAATAAGCTGTCACATAGAAAATACTGTAGTCTAATTCTGAATATTAATATGCTGCAGTTCATACCTAGAAATGTATCTTCTTGAAACATGTAATTCCTACAATATTTGAGTTTTGATCTAACATTAACCTGGGGAAGGGTTGATGAACCTTTTCTTTTGTCTTGTATTCTAGGTATGAAATTCATCACTCCTAGGAAAAGTGCTTTCATTATTTTTATTTGGAGTCTTTGAAAAATTGCTCACACAATGTAGTAGAATGGTCTTTGATCATAATTCGCAGTACTTGTTTTGAGATCTATATATGTGAATCACAGTGCACAGTGCATCACAAGTATATATGATACATTAATTGGTTCTGATGAATCAATGTAATGGAGATTGTATCTCTTATTTACTTAGCAGGGTTGAATGGATATAAAAAATACTAAATTAATAGAAACATTAGTAATGAAAGTGTAGTAAAATAAGAACTAAATGAAAAAGTTACAATTTAGTTAAACACAACTCCATATCTCAATAACAAACATAATTTTTCTCCTTCCTGGAACTCAAATCATCTTGTATAGTAACATACTGATTATGCAACGTTAAGTATAAACAATGAATTAAAAAATTGGAAATGATTACACAATGAAGTACACTGAGTATCATTCTCTACTAGTAGGGACTACACCAGGTATCAAAACTAATTTGGAATGGTCAATTTATACAGGATCGAATCACATATTTTGATTATATTTATTTATATTGCATACACAGTTGAAGTCATGCCTAAGGTTCTCTAGCAGTCAAATGCCAGTTTGTTGATGTGACAAAGAGAATATTTTTTGTGAAAGTTGAAGACAGGTGGATGTGTGATAAAGGTATCTTAATTGGCTTAGACATACAAAAAATACAATAAACACCTGGTTGTTAATGATTAAGGATGAATTATGAATTCATTTTTCATGGACTCCATTCTTTTTTTAACTAACCCCTCCTCTGGCATCAAACCAGTGTTTATTTGGCCACAAAAATTTCAAAATAATTCGAGTCACTACATTTTATATTGATATTTTAGATTTAATTATGAATGATAGAATTATATTGAATATTTTTTCCTAAAAGACATATTGGTTGGCAAGGAAGTATTCAAGGAAAGCAAATTATCTAAGAAATTGAGCAGGTACAGTTCGAAGTTGTGACATGTGAATAGACTCTATACTTAAATAGATCTTTAAAAGTGATCTCAGGTAAGACTCATATCAGTTGTAGCTGATCCATAAAATTTAGGTTAACAGCCATTCCTAATAATATGCAATTAAAATCTTTTCAGTTTTCCAGCATGTATTTCATACCTATATCGCTATTTTTCTCTGGGATTAAATTGTCACTAAGTGTGAAAAATACATTCATAGAAAAATGTATGCAATTGATGAATAAATATACTAACTAACAATGTGCCTGAGTGGTTAGTTTTCAGTAGTAACAAATAGAAAACATAATTTCTTATGTCTGGTGTATGAACCCACCCTGAATGTCTGCATGTGATTGTTGAAAAAGTGTCTTTTAAGAGATTTTATTGAATTTTGAATGGGCGTACCGCCAAAGGTTGATGATTGTCCAAATTTTGTGAAATTCATGAAAAACGTATAAGGATGCGTAAAAACAATAAAAAAAAATGTAATGGAAGTATTACCGTTAACTGTTGCTGGACAAACAAAGGTTGAGCCGCCTATTTGAAAGTGAAGCGTCCAGGCTAGTGCCATTACACATGATCCCAGTATGAAGTAAAAAAACACTTCAACGGGAATGCATTCCTTATTGAAAAAGTAGACAAAGCACAAAACAAACTCACCCCGCCACCTCCTCTCTGGCCACCAAATCTTCCACCACGTCCAAATCTTTCGCCGGGACCGCCACCACCTCCTCCATGGCGATCACGGTTGAAGTTCTTTTCTTGGACTTCTGGGACAGAATCATCGTTTGTTGAAGACTCTACTTTTACAGGGGCCGCCTGATTTTCCATTTTACCAGTAGTTAATAGGTTTATAAAATCAATAATATAAACAGCACGAGTTATACCACACTATAACACACTCCAATCGGAAATGGCCGACTACAATTCCATAAAGTGCGCGTTAGTAATAAGCGTCGTCACTATCGTCTGTTGTCGTCGTTACTCGTCAGAGTTCGCTTGAAAGAGCCTCTTGCTGTCAGATGTCACTATCAGAATGTGATTTGATGTCACAAATCACAGAACTTATATGGCAAAGCATTTAAAGGCAAACGAGAATGCCAACTTTGTATACTTTCAAAGGGGGGTTTCATGAACATCATTGAAGTATGAGCATCGATCATTGGCGAAGACTACATTTAAGGCGTTTGGAAGAGGTTACAGGTGTGCATGGCATTACTAACCCAATGTAAATTTATTACAATCTCAAATTTTTTTATATTTCCCGTAATTAGTAGAAGGTTCAAAGATAATAAAATGAGTGGGATTTCGGGAGGAGAAACATCTTCCCCAAAAAATGTATACAATAGAAAATGAGAAAGATTCGAGTAGTGTAGGCAGTGTTGGTGAAGAAGTTGAAGGTATTTTTAGTTCCCGATATTTCCGTTCTCAGAATAAGGATAATAAGAATCACGTTGATATGACGGAAGCATATCACAAGGCCACAACAGTCACAAAAAATGAGTGAAGTAAATGTCAATGAAGATAAACGTGGAAAAAGGGAATATAATTCTATACAAAGGTGATTTGGCACATTTTGTGATCATGATAAAAGCTACCGAAAACTCGGGTAATAATAATATTGGAAGAGAATTGTAAGAGGCAAAGATTAAATATTTAATCTGTGTAAGAGGTGCTCATCACTTATTTTCAGAAGAAGAACTAAAAGACATAGTTAACAGTCCTTCACACCGAATCATGAAAATGAGTACGCTGTAGAGTTAGGGATAACTGGAAAAATGTTTATATACCAACATGCATTTTATCAATCAACTTTGAGGGGGTGAAACTTCCCACATTCATTGAAACCTATCATATGAGATATAATGTAAAATCATATATAATATTCCTCGACCTTTAATATATGGGCGTACAAAAAAACAGTATGAGGGCAAGAGCGGACATTCATTTATCAGATGAAGCTTATCATAATGTTTAGAACTACGATGTAGAAATTGTAATAGTGATCAACAAAAAATCAAAAGTGAATAGTGCCCTTCTTTGGGACAGTTCAATTTTTTCTAGAATCATATGGACAGTTATACATGCGAAATGAAAGAATTTACTCTGAAACGTTGAAAACGCGATCATAATTTTCACAAATAGAATATGACAAACAAGCTCGGAATAAAATAATAATAACCCAAATGATCGAATTCCGCAACCTACAAACGGAGTTATGATTAATTAACTCTCAGAGACAACCTTGAACATATGCTAGGGGATTTTTCCAAACTTAACCAGTCAATCCTCAATTCTCCGGTCCTCAACTCAACAGTCGTACAGAGGAACAATTTATATTAAAAAGTTTTCGAGAACCATTCTTTGATTTATTAGAGAATGTTCAACCAAAAAATACTTGATGGAATACTTGAATATAACAGATGAAAAAATAAGAAGGACTCGGAGTCAAACTCTAGTAATGTCGGTGAGTACAGAGATGGGATCTTCGCAACTCAATTGTCCTCTCGCGTACTACGTATGCTGACATAGTTCATGTACCTTGTCTACCACATGAAGGGTGTGCAAGATTACAAAAAAATGCAAAATCAATGCATTCGTTTTACAAAAGTGGTTCCGCCTCAAGCACATATCTCTTCCGTGTTAGGAATCACACGTTAAAAGG